>JARQOC010000008.1:109676684-109920238 GCA_033576535.1 Allobates femoralis | reverse complement strand
GGACACAGCCTGACAGCTCAAAAACCGTGGTGTGAAGCAGGCCTAAGAATAAACTGTTAAGTTTCACATGAAAGTTCTCTTTTTCTGGCCATTTGAGAGTTTCATAGAACAAACAAATATAATGCTCCAGATTCTCAACTACAGTAGCTCAAAGGAAGGTAAATGTTATAGCTTCTCTAATCAGCCAAACCATTTTCAGCTGTGCAAACATACTTGTACAAGGGTTTTCTACATATCCATTAGCCTTCTTACGCAGTTAGCAAATACAATGTACCATTAAAACACTGGAGTGGTGGTTGTTGGAAATGGGCCTCTATACACCTACAGTATATAGATGTTGCATTAAAAACCAGATGTATGTGTGGCACCCCAGGGTTCATGTGCCACAGTAACACCATAAAGGGTTAACTCTCCACACAACCTATAACACCACACTAGTGTCTCCAGGCCAGAAAGGGGAGCAGAAGCTGCTTCCCTATATATTCTGGTGTGGAGAGGAAGTGGGCAGTTCAGTTCCTAGGAGGACTGAGAAAGAAGGACCTGGGTGTAAAAGAGCTGCGTTAGGCTCACCCCACGGTCCGCTGTCCAGTTCCAGGCCAAGACAGGGTCTGAGGAACGGAGACAGGAGAAGCAGAGGAACTTGCCTGGGAGACCGAGTTACCCTGAAACTCACCCCAGAGAAGTGCAAAGAACGGATACCGGATCCAGGACTGTGCCTGAAACATACAGCATAGTGAACACCGGATTAGTGAGGATCCCACACCTTCACTGTACCACAGCGAAGCAGCACGGCGGGATCAGGAACACAGGACAAAACTCAAGTTGCCTAGCAGATTGGTACCTGTGAGGGGAGACAGGGCCGGCAGCTTAGCTAAAGCGGCAGCAGGGCCACACACACACAGTGCAGAAAACAGGGAGCCAAAGGACCCGGCCAGGGTGGGAGCAACCCGGCCCCTGTACAGACTCCGTGGACAGTACTCAGCTGAATCACCATCTCAGTAAAAGACCTGGAAAACTACAAAAACCGTGTTATTCTTGTGCTTGAGCCCCGCTCTCCCTCACAAACTGTTTTCATCACTACTGCCCCGGGGACCAGGCTCTGCCCGTGGAGAGCCATCACATCACAGGCTGCCATCCATCACCCTCGGAGGTTCTGCAGCAGTGGTGGTCACCCTGACCACATACCACGGGTGGCGTCACGACTTTCTCCCCTGTAAATAACCCCTTTACTTGTGGGCCTGGGACACAGTCCGGACCAAGACCGCCGTGAAACCCCGTAATACCCCGGTCTGGCACCGAGTACCCCGTCCTAATGGGCTCCACATATATATATATATAGAGACAACGTATCAATGTATAGAGTGTATTTCTGATTCATTTAATGTTAGCTTCATTGAAAAAACATGTGCTTTCCTTTCAAAAATAAGGACATTTCTAAATGACTCCAAACATTGGAACAGTAGTGTAGAAATACACTGCTAAATACAATGTAGCTCTATGTATTAGTAAAATTTGCCTGTAATTTTAGGGCCAGTTATATAGCATTAAGTATAGAAAATTCCCTCATACTAAGCACTGCAGGCTGTGACTCATAGCGGTACCTCCTGTCTGCAATTTTACAGGTTATGGGTTCTTTTCCCTGGGAGATCAAATATGTTTTTGCTAGTTGTTGATTTGTAATGTTCATTTCTTTTTTTTTTTTTAAGTACATCAAAGATATCAATCTTGTAATTGTTTTTCATTATTTGTTTGTAATTTTATAGGAAGAAAAAATCTTACTTTTATTTTCTATCTAGAATACAGGGACATAATTTAAAAATACACTGTATTTATATATACCAGTATACTCTGCTTGTGAGTTTACAGCCTCCACTGCAAATTCAAATATAGAAAACTTTCCTGTTCTTCTTCTCGTTCCTCCTGCTCGTACCTCCCGCTCGCTCCTCCCGTTCGCTCCTTCCGTTCGCTCCTCCTGCTTGCTCCTCCCATTTGCTCCTTCCACTTGCTGCTCCCACTTGCTCCTCCCACTTATTTCTCTTGCTCGTTCCTCCCTCTCGTACCTCCCATTCGCTCCTCCCATTCACTCCTCCTGTTCGCTCCTCCTGTCCGCTCCCTCTCTCACTCCTCCGTTTGCTCCTTCAGTTTGCTCCTCCTGCTCGCTCCTCCCACGTGCTCCTCCGCTTGTTCCTCTTTCTCGCTCCTCCTGTTTGCTCCTCCGTTCACTCCTCCCATTCATTCCTCCTACTTGCTCCTCCCACTCGTTCCTCCGGCTTGTTTCTCTCGCTCGCTCCTCCCGTTTGCTCCTCCTGCTCGCTCCTTCCGTTCGCTCCTGCTGCTCGTTCCTCTTGCTCGCTCCTCCCATTTGCTCCTCCCATTCACTCCTCCCGTGCACTCCTGCCATTTGCTGTTCTCGTTCGCTCCTGCTGTTTGTTCTTCCCGGTGGCTCATATCTTTAGCTGCTACCTGCAATGATACAGGTTGTGGATTGAATTCCTGTGGGCACCAGAGTAGCATGCGAGGTAAGAAGAGAACTGTTTAATTAAATGTAAGTGTTCACAGAGCAGAGATGACACCACCAGAGGAGAAGGATCTATGGAGCGATGAAGAAATCACATAGAGGAGAGAGTAAGTGGAAGTTGGGACACAGCTGTCAACTGCTGGGACAGTGGGACTGTTCCCTCATATCGGGGTACTCCCTTAATTTCTGAATGGTTGGAAGTTATGAATGAATCTCAAAAAACTTTCACCTTTAATATAATAATATTTATTCATTTATATAGCGCTATTAATTCCATAGCACTTTACATACATCAGTAAGGCTGTCCCCATTGAGGCTCACAATCTAAATATCCTACCAGTATGTCTTTGCAATGTGAGAGGAAACCGGAGTGCCCGGAGGAAACCCACGCAAACACGGTGTGAGGTACCGAGGGGAGAGGTACTGGATGACAGGTATATTTCCCCTCGGTTCATTTCATATACCTCCCTGTATTGATGGTGGTGCAGTCAGCCTGGGAAAAAACAGCCCAGGAAAAGCTGGGGAAGTCAGACAGATTTGTCCCAGCAGACAGGGAGTTAATAAAGTCTGTCTGTTTCAGGGAAAGAGATATCTGCTTGCTCCTCTCCAGACAGTCATGGCGGGTTTACACGTTGCGATATCGTAGTACAATTTCAATGAAAAGTCACGTGGTTCAATCGTTGGACCCGATATCGTTCCTGCGTTGTATGGTGTGAACGTCCAATACGATGCAGGAACGATGTCAATGCGATATCGGTGATTGAATGTGCGTGCTATTCAATGCCCCGATATTGAAGGGAGATTGGTGTCGGATCGTGCTGTGTAAACGCACAACTACAATGCGATTTGAAACGTCACCCATTCACTCCCATGTTAAGTGTGCGATCCTGGGTTGGGGGGCGTAGACATCGCACGGACGTTGTATTCCGATATCGCAGCGTGTAAACATCCAATGCGATGCGGGAGAAACGTGCACTAATTGCGCGCTCCAGCGCCATTGAGTTGCGATATCGCAACGATATTGAAGCGTGTAAACCCACCATCAGTCCAGATTTTGATTCCTGGCTGGACCAGCTGATAATCAAGGGGCTAGAAGCATTCAGTGTCTGCTGGTCTGCTGGACTAAATAGCTGAGAACACAAGGAAACGTGAGCTTTTGTTGTTATTTAGGTTTGTTTTGTAGACAGGACTGTACTGTTTAGTTAGTGGCCAGTAGGCCTTAGGCCACGTGCACACGCTGAGTATTTGATGAGTTTTTTACCTCAGGATTTGTTGCCAAAACTAGGAGTGGATAATTAAATACAGAAGTGGTGCAGGTGTTTCTATTAGACTTTTCCTCTGATTGCTCCACTCCTGGTTTCGTCTACAAATCGTGAGGTAAAAAACTCATCAAATACTCAGCGTGTGCACATGGCCTTAGGTAGCGTGCACACGATCAAGATACACAGCGTTTTGGACGCAGCGTCTTTGCGCTGCGTCCAAAACGCTGCGTAGTACAGTATCAGCATAGTGGATGGGATTTAAAGAAATCCCATCCTCACTATGCATAACCTGCCCGCAGCGTCTTTGAAGCTGCGGTGCGGGTTGCCGGGAGTCCGCTCCTCCTCCGCATGTTCATTTCATGCTGCGGAGTCGGAAGCGGCTGCCACAGAGAGACTGTAGGGAGAAGCCGCCTCGCACCCACCGCACATGGTGAGTACGGGGCGGCTGCGGTCTCTCTGCGGCCACCCGCGGCTTCCCTCAGGTCCGGAGGAGCTGCGTCCAACACGCAGCTCCTCCGGACCGTGAGCACATACCCTTAGCCATTTGTTTTGATGTTTTTGCTGGTGTGAAGCGGCCGTCACACGCAACGATTTCTTGCCCGATATCGTTTAAGCGATCTCCTTTTTGATCGCTTAAGCGATATCGGGCTTCAAATCGTTGCATGTAATCAAGCGATTTACGATGTAAAATCGCTTGATCATGACATCGCAGATCTGAGCTCCGGAGCTCAGATCTAGCGATGAACGATGTCACGATCTGCTTCATCGTGGTGTATAACACCACGATGAACGATCTCCCAGCGGCAGAGCCTATGCCGCGCGGCGCCTAGTAACCCGATGTGTACCATAGTAACCAGCGAGATCGCGGCTCCACATCGCTGGTGAGTCTGTCTGTGTGACATCTCACCAGCGATGTGAGCGATATTGTAAGCGATCGCGCGTGCACGTGATCGCTTACAATATCGCTAGCGATATCTGTGTGTGTGACGGCCGCTTTACACTAAGTGATAAGTGTGCACAATAAACCCTGCTGTGTGAAACCTACCCATCTGCTATTGTCTACTGTGAGCCCACAGCCACTCGCTTGCACCAAAAAAGCAAAGATCCCAGCTGAGCTATTCCCTCTGTGTCACAACGGTCAGAACATACTCCTTGCAAATGTTGTCCTTGGTATCCTTGGTGGGACCTCGGGACCACCGTGCCGCCCTTTAATGGTCGTAACTCTTTTGCTTGTATGTTTTGTTTGCTTTGTGTCAGACTCGGTCCTCTTGTAAAAAGATAATGTCATTATATGATGACGTGTATATAATAAAATCAGGTGCTGGCTGGGAAATTTCGGCCTGGGGGCAAGAGAGGCCTCCCAGACCAGCATGACAGATGGCGGGGTGGCCCCAAAATTGTTGCTTGACCGCTGTCATGGGGGGCATCTGCCCCCCTGCCCCCCTGCCCCCTGAGCCAGCCAGACCCTGAATAAAACTGTAGGAAAATAAGGGGGATGTGATTCAAATATTAAGGCCCCTTTCACATCTCTGCGTTTGCTGCGTTTTGCTTCATTTGCGTTTTTTTCGCGTTTTTACCGCAAAAAAACGCATGTAAATGCATGCGTTTTTGTCCCCATTGATTTTAATGGGAACGCATGAAAAACGCATACAAAAACGCATGTCAAAACGCATATGCGTTTGCAAAAACGCAAAACGCATGCGTTTTTGCAAACGCAGCTCAAAATGTGTCAAACAACGTTTTGGGCTGCGTTTGCAAAAACGCATGCGTTTTGCGTTTTTGCAAACGCATATGCGTTTTGACATGCGTTTTTGTATGCGTTTTTCATGCGTTCCCATTAAAATCAATGGGGACAAAAACGCATGCGTTTACATGCGTTTTTTGCGGTAAAAACGCGAAAAAAACGCAAATGAAGCAAAACGCAGCAAACGCAGAGATGTGAAAGGGACCTAATATTTGTCTATCCACAAGTAGAAAAAGAAAAGCGACATTCACCCTTTTAGATGACAAGAAATCCTTTATTTCATCTTGCTTTGTGTTAGCGTATACAAATCAGGCGGGGAGAGGGAGTGGGGGTCGGCGGACGACGGTCCCCACACCCTCTCCCCGCCAAATTTGTCAACGGTAAAGGCTACGTTACACACACAGATATCTGTTCAGATATTGGTCACAGATCTCAGGTTGCAGTGAAATCATGGACACATTGTTCCATTTTGTGGCTGTGTACCAATGGAACAATGTGTCCATGATTTCACTGCAACCAGTAAGTTGCAAGTGCAATTGCATTCAATGTTGCGAGATGTAAAGGTACCCTAACACAAATATTGAGAATTAATATTTGTCTGTATTTAGAAGCTGGTTAATTATTTTACATTCAAGAATTTGAGATCCAGTTGAATTTGTTTGTACACCCAGGGCAACCAAGTACCTTTTGTGGCTTCTAGCCAAAAAGGGGAACATTAAGCTATCATGTTTATCAAAGTATTTTTAAAAATAAATCTTTCTCCACTATATTATTAAATAGTCCAGCATCCTACCCATCTGCAGCAGCACACATTTCCATAATATTCCCAAACTATTGCAGCTTCTTTTCTTGCAGTTGCACAGCTTGAGATAATTAAAGATTACAAGAATATATATACAGAAGATTAGTAATTCTTATGAGACAGGTTCATCTCCAGGTCATGTGAATGCTTGAGCTTCACTATCATTTCTTGCAGCTTTAGGTCACTTTCACATGGCAGTGGTTTGTAGCAGTGTTTTTTGTATCAAATATTTGTATCATAAAGGCCCCGTTACACGTAGTGACGCACCAGCGATCCCGACAACGATATGACCTGGCAAAGATCGCTGGTGCGTCGCTACGTGATCGCTGGTGAGATGCCACACAGGCAGACTTATCAGCGATTACCCAGCAATGCCTCGACACCCGACGGTCATTGGGATCTGTTTGGTTCTCGGGCGAAGCATGGAGCTTGCTGGTCATTGCCCCTGTCACACACAGCGATCCAGCATGCCCAGCAGGAGATCGCCGATCAAAAAATGGTCCAGGCCAGTCATTATCGATCAACGATCTCATAGCGGGGGGCTGATTGCTGCTGTGTCGCACACAGCGATATTACATAGTAACATAGTAACATAGTTTTTAAGGTTGAAGGAAGACTTTAAGTCCATCTAGTTCAACCCATAGCCTAACATGTTGTTCCAGAGGAAGGCAAAAAAAAACCATGTAGCAACACTAAGCTCCACATTGGGGGAAAAAATTCCTTCCTGACTCCAGATACGGCAATCAGACTAGTTCCCTGGATCAACGCCCTATCAAAGAATCTAGTATATATAACTGGTAATATTATAGTTTTCAAGAAAGGCATCCAGGCCCTTCTTAAATGTTAGTAGTGACTCACTCATTACAACATCATGTGGCAGAGAGTTCCATAGTCTCACTGCTCTTACAGTAAAGAATCCGCATCTGTGATTATGATTAAACCTTTTTTCCTCCAGACGTAGAGGATGCCCCCTTGTCCCAGTCTCAGGCCTAAGAGTAAAGAGATCATTAAAAAGGTCTCTGTACTGTCCCCTCATATATTTATACATTATTATAAGATCATCCCTAAGCCTTTGTTTTTCCAAGCTAAATAACCCCAAGTTTAATAACCTGTCTTGGTATTGCAGACCCCTTAGTCCTCTAATGACTTTTGTCGCTATTCTCTGGACCCGCTCTAGTTCAGCTATGTCTTTCTTATACACCGGAGACCAGAATTGTACACAGTATTCTAAGTGTGGTCGCACTAGTGACTTGTATAGAGGTAAAATTATGTTCTCCTCATGAGCATCTATGCCTCTTTTTATGCTTCCCATTAATTTATTTGCCTTTGCAGCAGCTGCCTGACACTGGCCACTAAATGTGAGTTTGTCATCTACCCATACACCCAGGTCTTTTTCAGTGACAGTTTTGCCCAGTGTTTTACAATTAAGCACATAATTATACCTTTTGTTTCCTCTGCCCAAGTGCATGACTTTACATTTATCCCCATTAAAGCGCATTTGCCATTTAGCAGCCCAAGCTTCTAGTTTACATAAATCCTCCTGTAATATAAAATTGTCCTCCTCTGTATTGATTACCTGCAGAGTTTAGTGTCATCTGCAAATATTGAGATTCTACTCTGTATGCCCCCTACAAGGTCATTAATAAATATATTAAATAGAAGCAGGCCCAACACTGACCCCTGTGGTACCCCACTGTTAACTGTGACCCATTCTGAGTGTGTTCCATTAATAACCACCCTTTGTTTCCTATCACTAAGCCAGTACTTAACCCACTTACACATATTTTCCCCTATCCCCATTGCCCTCATTTTATGCATCAACCTTTTGTGTGGCACCGTATCAAAAGCTTTTGAGAAGTCCATATACACCACATCCACTGCATTTCTTTGGTCCAGTCCAGAACTTACTTCTTCATAGAAGCTTATTAGATTAGTTTGACAGGAACGGTCCCTCGTAAAACCATGTTGATAATGGGTCAAGAGGTTATTTTTCTTCAGAAAAACCTCTAGGATTTTACCCACAGTAGAGGTTAAGCTTACTGGCCTATAATTTCCAAGTTCAGTTTTTGTCCCCATGTTGAATATTAGCACCACATTTGCTATACGCCAGTCCTGTGGTACAGACCCTGTTATTATGGAATCTTTAAATATTAAAAATAATGGTCTATCTATGACAGTACTTAATTCCTGCAGCACTCTGGTGTGTATCCCATCCGGGCCCGGGGCTTTGTCAATTTTAGTGATTTTTAGACGATGCCGTACTTCTTCTTGGGTTAAGCAGGTGACATTTAATTGAGAAATTTTGTTATCACTGATCATATTGTCTGTCATGGTATTTTGTTGTGTAAATACTGTTGAAAAAAAGTCATTTAGCATATTGGCTTTTTCCTCATCCTCATCCACCATTTCACCCAGACTATTTTTAAAGGGGCCAACACCATCATTTTTTAGTTTCTTACTATTTATGTAGTTAAAAAATATTTTGGGATTCTTTTTACTTTCTCTGGCAATGAGTCTCTCTGTCTCAATCTTTGCTGCCTTGATTTGCTTTTTACAAATGTTATTTAATTTTCTGTATTTATTAAATGCCTCATCACTACCTACTTGCTTTAATTCCTAAATGCTTTCTTTTTGTCACATATTGCACCTCTTACCGCTTTATTTAGCCATAGTGGTTTCCTCCTATTCCTAGCATGCTTATTCCCATAGGGTATATATTGTGCACAGGTCCTATTCAGGATGCTAATAAACATCTCCCGTTTGTGTTCTGTACTTTTATGTCTCAGGACATCGTCCCAGTTTATTGCACTAAGATCATCTCTCAACCGTTGGAAATTTGCCTTCCTGAAGTTTAGTGTCCTTGTAGCCCCTCTACTACACGTCTTA
Source organism: Allobates femoralis (assembly GCA_033576535.1). Taxonomy (NCBI): domain Eukaryota; kingdom Metazoa; phylum Chordata; class Amphibia; order Anura; family Aromobatidae; genus Allobates; species Allobates femoralis. The sequence goes on along the minus strand of JARQOC010000008.1, from coordinate 109,911,026 downwards.
GTAAAGGATACTTGAAAGCTTATTAAGTTATGATCACTATTACCAAGTGACCTCCAACCCGTATATTTGATATGCGGTCCGGCCTGTTGGTTAATATTAGGTCCAGCAGTGCCCCCTTCTTGTTGGGTCCTGAACCAGTTGTGAAAAGTAATTGTCTCTCATAGTTTTCAAAAACTTATTACCTTTGCTGGAACTGCAGGTTTCTGATCCCCAATCTATTTCAGGGTAGTTGAAGTCCCCCACAATAATGACTTCTCCCTGAGTCGCTGCTTCATCTATTTGCTTTATGAGGATATTCTCCTCCACTTCCATTATTGTTGGGGACTTATAACAAACCCCTATCAGTAATTTATTATTTTTTCCCCCTCCCCTTATCTCCACCCACAGGGACTCTACATTTCCATTAGATTCACCTATATTATCACGCAGGATGGGTTTTAAGGATGATTTTACGTATAAACATACATCTCCTCCTCGCCTATTTGTACGGTCATTTCTGAACACACAATAGCCCTGTAAATTAATAGCCCAGTCATGGCTCTCGTCCAGCCAAGTCTCCGAAATCCCCACCATGTCATAATTATTTTCCAACAAAATCAATTCTAATTCCTCCATTTTGTTGGTGAGGCTTCTGGTATTAGTGTACATGCACTTTATGCATCTCTCTTTACCTCTATTCCTTCCTACTATATTGACTGTTCTAACCCCACCCCCCATGCCACCCCCAATTTTATTACTTGTCCCCAGGTTACTATTTACACTATCTTCCCCTCCTCTACAATGAATACCCTCCCCCCCAATCCCTAGTTTAAACACTCCTCCAACCTTCTAGCCATTTTCTCCCCCAGCACAGCTGCACCCTCCCCATTGAGGTGCAGCCCGTCCCTAGCATAGAACCTGTAGCCAACAGAGAAGTCGGCCCAGTTCTCCAGGCACCCAAAACCCTCCTTCCTACACCAATTCCTGAGCCACTTATTTATCTCCCTAATCTCCCGTTTGCTCTCTGGTGTGGCACGTGGTACAGGCAGTATTTCAGAGAATACTACCTTGGAGGTCCTTGCGTTAAGCTTGCAGCCTAATTCCCTGAAATCATCTTTAAGGACCTTCCACCTACCTCTAACTTTGTCATTTGTGCCAATGTGCACCATGACCGCTGGGTCCTCACCAGCCCCTCCAGTAATCTGTCAACCCGGTCAGCGATGTGCCGGACTCGAGCGCCAGGTAGGCAGCACACTGTTCGACGATCCCTGTCTTTGTGACAGATTGCCCTATCTATTCCCCTAATAATTGAGTCCCCCACTCCCAGCACTTGTCTGGCCTGCCCTTCTCTCCTGCTTTCCCCCTTACTGGAGCAGACACTCCTCTGGCTTTCAGAGGTCATGCCCTGCTGCAGCAGTGCTATCCCTGAACTCACACCCCCCTCATCTGCCAACATAGCAAATTTATTGGGGTGTGCCAGATCAGGGCTAGCCTCCCTGGCACCCTTCCCTCTACCCCGCCTTCTAACTGTCACCCAGCTGGCTACCTCACGGTCCTGCAGCTCCATACTACCATCCTCCCCCACATCTATCCCATTGAGCAGCTGTTCAGTGAGCAGCAGACTCCTTTCCATATTGTCTATGGATCTCAGCGTTGTCAGTTGTTCATTTAGATCCAGTATCTGGGCTTCCAAATGCACAACGTACTCACATCTCACACAGCAGTATGCACCCTCGACCGGCTGGTCAAGGAATGCATACATGTGGCAAGATGTACACTGGATGGCATTGCCAATCATGGAGCTCATTTCCTAATGGGGATTGCACCAGACAGAAATGATAAGTAAAAAGAAATGCAAAGTATTAATAAAATACAACCAGCAATTCAGTAAGTCCTCCCTTCCAAACTCCCTTAATCCAAAGTCACTGAATCACAAGTCACACACTTACTTCTGTCCGCACTTACGCTCTGTCACACTCAGCTCGTTTCACACTCGCTAGAAAATCAGATTTAAATCTTTTTTTTTATTGCTGGCGAAGTCGCAGCAACGTCACAGGTTTTGTGACGTTGCAGCGACCTCGCCAGCGATATCGTTAGGGATCTCGCTACATGTAACGGGGCATTTTGGCTATGCACCGACGCTGCTTTTTTGGTGCAGAAATTTTCACTTTCACACATATTATGGGTGTCAGGTCAGAGCATTCCTACATGAACAGTTTACTGGAAAGTTGATTGGTCATCGTTGGCTAGTTGAATGGCCACCAAGGCCTACCGATCAGAGCCCCTGAAGGCCACTTCACACACACAGATATCTGAGTCCAATATCTGAACAGATCTCTGGTTGCAGTGAAATCATGGATACATTGCTCCATGTTGTACACAGCCACAAAATGGAACAATGTATCCATGATTTCACTGCAACCAGAGATCTGTTCAGATATTGGACTCAGATATCTATGTCTGTGAAGTGGCCTTTAGACTTATCTTTGGGGTCATCTGAAGGCAATTGTCTATGCTGTAAAGATACGAGATCTGCAGCATCTGAAACAACGGATACTGGAAGCCTGTGCTAGCATTTCTTCTGCAGTGTTGCTATCAGTGTGTCAAGAGTGGGAGAAGAGGTTTGCACTGACAATCCAACACAATGGGCAGCACTTTGAACACATTTTATAAATGGTCATAAACTTGTAAATAACTGATGAAACAATGAAGTTAAGTTAAAACCAAGCACACCATTACTTTTCTCATGAAACCCTCAATAAGTTTGATGTGCCACATGACCCACTTCCCATTGAAAAAAATAAAGTTGGATCCAAAACGGCCAACTTCAAAATGGCCGCCATGGTCGCCACCCATCTGGAAAAGTTTTCCCCCTCCCATATATTAATGTGCGACAAACAGGAAGTTGATATCACCAACCATTACCATTTTATTTAAGTGTATCCATATTAATAGCCCACCTTGTACATTGATCAACATTTGAAGGATGCCACCTTGCCACTAGAACAGTGTTTTCCAAAATAACCAACGTTTATCAAGTTAAAACCTTTATTTTAGGCTAGGGTCACACTTGCGGCAGGGCACTGCGGATCCTGATCCGGTTTCGAGCAGTAAAAGTGCTCAAAACCGGACAGAAACCGCAGCCTATAGGAGCCCATTATAGTAATCGGATTGCACTACATGCAGTCCGGTTACAGCTTGCGGAATTGCAGCCTGCGGTAAAGATCATGTCGGCTGCAGTTTTCGCAGCAGTTTGCAAACCGCAGGAGGCTTGCTATAATGGGCTCCCATGGGAGTCCATGCGGCTGCCGCAAGGCACATGTGAATGCCTGTGGCAGCCATACACTTTGTTCATCCCTGCTGCCGCAGGGATGAACAAAGGGTTAAATGTTATCAATAGATGTGTCTCTAGGGGGTGCCCACCCTCCCTAGAGACATGCTGTCCACTCAGGTGGGCATGTGAGGGGTTAATCTTGGTATGTATAGTATTGCCGGCTATTGTCGGCATTTACTATTTTATGAATGAACCCGGCGGCTCAGCGCTGTGTAGTTGACAGTATGTAATGTACATACTGTATGAGCCGCTAGCCTTGGTCCTGAAAGCATTAACATTAGGTCTATGGCAGAACTGCTCCGAAAACTGCAGCCTGCATGACTTTTAGCGCAGGCTGCAGATCCGGAGCTGGTAACCAAATTGCATGTAAAGCAATCCGGTTACCATAATGGGCTCCTATGGGGATCGGTTCCTTCTCCGGTTTTGAGCTTTTTGAAAACTCAAAACCAGATCAGGTTTCCAAAATTGAGCCGCAAATGTGGCCCCAGCCTAAGGAACCATGTGTTGTTGAAGAAGGTTGTGATACACATTTGCATTCACTCAGCCATGGACTGCAGCAGATAACATTCCCCAAGTCGTCACATTTCTCCACCACCTTTCACTGACTTCTTTACACACTAGGTTCAGTCATTCCCCAGTTTCTCATCAAACTTAATTTTTCCCATCAGACTCAAATAATTAAACTTGCTTTCATCACTTAAATGAACTGTGGACCACTTCTCTGTCTACCGGTGTGTCTAGCCTTGGCCTTGTTCACACATACTAATCCGTTTTTTAAGCCCTTAGAAAAACAGATCTGTTTTTCTAAGGGTGCCAATAGTGTCCCCTTAGGCTTTGAACGTTTTTTGGAATGTTTGGGACTTAGTCATTTTTTCACCAAAAACACATGCAAAAACGCATGCGTTAACGCATGGTGGCTATATGTGCCATGCAAAAACGCATGCGTTTCCGATAGGGCCCCATGTTAAAAAACCACATGCATTTTTTTACAGCACCTAAAAATGCCGCATGCAGTGTTTTTTGGGATGCTGAACAAAAACGCATGTGTTGTTAAAAAACGCATTGACACTTAAGTGCACCATGCGTTAACGCATATGCGTTTTTGGACTTTGAAAAAAACCCAGTCCAAAGTGTTCCCAAAAACGGATTTAAGGCAAAAAACGGATGGTATGTGTGAACAAGGCCCTTTTAATTATTTCAGCTAATAAGAGGTTTGGTCACTGCAGAGTGGGCATGTTTGATGGTAGGGATGGTGTTTTTAGAGTGATTTGCAGTGTTTGGGTATGTGCAGAAATTTCTGCACTAAATCTGCATCTCCTGGCAGAAAAAATAAACATTAGTAGTTATTTTAGCTGTATGTGTAGGACATGGTTTGCAGAATTTCTATCATCTTGGTTGCTCTTCTCTGGACTTGTGTGGATGGTGGATAAAGAACCTCGACTAACATCCAAGCAAGTTCAAGCTGCCCTGCAGTCCGAGGGTACAACGTTGTCAACCCATACTATCCGTCGGCGTCTGAATGAAAAGGGACTGTATGGTAGGAGACCCAGGAAGACCCCACTTCTTACCCCGAGACCTAAAAAAGCCAGGCTGGAGTTTGCCAAAACTTACCTGAGAAAGTCTAAAACATTTTGGAAGAATGTGCTCTCTTTTTGGCCAAAGGCATCAACATAGAGTTTACGGGAGAAAAAAATAGGCATTCAAAGAAAAAAACACGGTCCCTACAGTCAAACATGTTGGAGGTTCCCTGATGTTCTGGGGTTGCTTTGCTGCCTCTGGCACTGGACTGCTTGACAGTCTGCATGGCATTATGAAGTCTGAAGACTACCAACAAATTTTGCAGCATAATGTAGGGCCCAGTGTGAGAAAGCTGGGTCTCCCTCAGAGGTCATGCGTCTTCCAGCAGGACAATGACCCAAAACACACTTCAAAAAGCACTAGAAAATGGTTTGAGAGAAAGCACTGGAGACTTCTAAGGTGGCCAGCAATGAGTCCAGACCTGAATCCCATAGAACACCTGTGGAGAGATCTAAAAATGGCAGTTTGGAGAAGGCACCCTTCAAATATCATATGATATATCAGGTGACCGGCTTGCGTAACGTCACTTCCGGTGACGCGAGCGGATATAAAAATCTCCGATGGAGGAGCCTGGAGCATCCCTGATGAAGTGACCTGTATACTGTGGTCACGAAACGCGTTGGGGTCCCCTGGTCTGGACCACCCCTCACCCCTGCTGCCCCATGCAAGATGGCCAGTGACGGCTCTGGTAATTATGCCTACTAGCTAGATGACACACTGACTCAGTCTGTCAGCATTAATACTACATAGGTGTAGCGCTCTTTTCCCATAGACTGGGTATGATACATGGGTATATCTATTCTATCCTGATCCACAATAGTCCACAAGGGATATAATACATGGAACATGTTGCAATGTCATTGTAAACTTTTATCCATATGGCTTTGTAGGTGATTGATGTATAAGGTACCCATACAAGTGGGTTACTGTATATGGGTCTCTGCGCAGACACCAGCTTTTATATGTAAGGACAAGACATGTTTATGTGTGTCTGATATAGTGTAATATATGTGAACCGTCCTGTGGCTACCTGCATGGAGCACTTTGTGATCTTCCCCTCCTTGTCTTTGTTTTGTCAATATTAAATAAATTTGATACTTTTTCACGAGGGTGGTATATGTGTTCAAGCACGTGGTAGTGTGAGGCGCATTTTGTGTGTGTGTTCATATCCCCGTGTGTGGTGAGTATCCTATGTCGGGGCCCCACCTTAGCAACTGTATGTTATATACTCTTTGGCGGCATCGCTCTCATTCTTTAAGTCCCCCTTGTTCACATCTGGTAGCTGTCAATTTGCCTACAACACATTTCCTTTCACTTTTCCCCATTATGTAGATAGGGCCAAAATTGTTTGGTGAACTGGAACGCTCAGGGTTAAAATTTCGCCTCACAACATAGCCTATGACGCTCTCGGGGTCCAGACGTGTGACTGTGCAAAATTTTTTGGCTATAGCTGACAGCTGTCGATTTTCCTCCAAACTTTTCCTTTCCCTTTTTCCTCATTATGTAGATAGGGGCAAAATTGTTTGGTGAACTGAAACACACGGGGTTAAAATTTTGCCTCACAACATAGCCTATGACGCTCTCGGGGTCCAGACGTGTGACTGTGCAAAATTTTGTGGCTGTAGTTGCGACGGTGTAGATGCCAATCCCGGACATACATACATACATACATACACACACACATTCAGCTTTATATATTAGATAGCAGGGACTGATCTGCGTTCAGCAACAGACCAGGACACGCTTTCTTTTTCTGCTGCACCAGATAACTGCCCAAGCACCCCCATAGCACGTTGTTGGCCGGTCATAGCATACATGTCCAGAATGCCTTCAATCTTTCTTTTGAACTCATCTAGTGTATCAGGGCGGCCATCATACTGGGGCAACCACTTGGCCCCCTGGATGTATGGGAATGACATGGGCATTATCGGGGCTACTGCGCCCGGAGCGCTGGAGGCACTGGCAGTGCTACCGGAGGCAGCCATCGAGGGTCCGGTGTAATTCTGGGGGTCAGCGTACGCAGCCTCGTCATCGCTGGAGGAGGCCGACTTCTTGGAGGCCCCCCCTAGTTAATTACAGCCAGCTGATAAAGGGTTAGACAGTTCAGGAGTTTCCGGACCACAGCGCTGGGGAATGCTCGACTGAGCCAGGGGCGGGGTTTAATTTTCACGCTCTGCAGACTGGCACGCCCCCTTTCTTCCCACTCTTCGGCGCAGTAATGGAACTTAAACAGTCACACGTTACAGTCAATAAACGGCACACAGTACCCGGTAACACCGGGCACGGGATCCTGTTCGTGACACCAAAAAGAGGTGTGTTGCGCCCCAGGGCAAGGGGTACTTGGGTATCAGGCGGCAGTGGGTTAACTCTGTGTCACAGGAAATGGCGGCCGTGTCTGATCCCGTGTCCAGGGGAGCGGTGCTCTTGAAAAGAGGGCATTTACAGGGATTATTTACGGTTTTAGTCATGACGCCACCTGCAGTATCTGGTGAAAGATCACCAGCGCCGCTACAGTCCTCTGGAAGTTGGTGGAATTGCGTCAGTGATGACATAGTCCCCGCAGGCAGGACTGGGACCTCCGAGGCAGCGTAGTAAGGTGAACAGGTTGTAGCAGAGCTGAGGTGGTGGACGGAGAGTAGGAAAAGTCTATAGAGGGGCACGGTGATGGAGAGGAAAGGATGCACGCACACAGCAACAGTCTCTTTACCTTTTTACTGGTGGAATTCAGGTAAATTGTCCAGAGCACTGACGAGTGACCGGGCTACACAGTGGGCTCCCACAGCAAGTGGGTATAAGACCTCCTTCCTTGTGCATTCACTGAAGCACAGTCTATTGTATCCTGACTTACCTCCACTCTCTTCTCATCTGTATCTCCCTCTCCTCCTGTGCGGTCTCCGGGACAACCTTCTCTCGGCTGCGAATAATCTTCCCATTCCGGTTGTAGGGGTCGTGTGGATGAACATACGTGCCTATGGTCAGAACTTAGGCCAAAAAGGGATCGTGTTAACAGAGGGCCGGTATGACAGAGAAGTGCCGGCTATCGTGGGCATGAACATCCTGAAGGAACTAGACCAGTTGCTCTTCAACAAGGAAGGCTGTGATTACTGGAAAATGACTGCTGCTAACAGGCCCGCTCAAAAGGTCTTCCAACACCTTATCCGTGCCAGGGGGCTGTGGAGAAATGGTCGGAGCCGCTACCCAGTGGGGAGGGTTCGAGTCCCAAGACAGACAACAATTACTCTACCTCCAAATCGGGAGACAGTCCTCACCTTGCCAGTCGGGGCCCATCGTATGCTCGAGGGGATGGAGGTGTTGGTAGAACCTTACCGTGGTGAAGAGAACGGAGACGAACCGTTGGTGGCTCGCACTTTAGCAATAGTAAGAAATGGAAGAGTCCCTTTCCGTTGCGTGAACACCGGTGAACAGGCCTACACCTTGACCTCGGGAGTTGTTCTGGCCCATGTCTACCTGGCGCCTGAAGAGGTGGCAAACGCAGAGTTGATTGAATTGAAGCCCATGGCAGGGGAGACCTGGACTTTGGCTGTTTCTATAGAGAGAGAGGAGAAGCCCACTGATCAGTGGAACAGTCAAGTTATCCTAGGACAGATGGAAGTGGACCTGACCCCCTTCGCTTCAGAGCAAGCCCAGGCCATAGAAGACTTCATCTGGGAGAATCAAGCCACGTTTTCCCGTCATGCAGAAGACTTCGGCTGTACTGACAAGATTCAGCATGAAATACCCACAGGAGATGCACCACCGATCAGAGAAAGGTACAGACAAATACCCCCAAAATATTACCAAGAGGTGAAAGAGCTCTTGGCACAGATGCTGAAGAGCAGGGTGATAAGAGAGAGTCAGAGTCCATGGGCTGCCCCAATCGTGCTGGTCAAGAAAAAGGATGGGTCTACTAGCTTCTGTGTTGACTACCGCAAGCTTAATGGATGCACTGTTCGTGATTCCTATCCCTGCCCCGGATAGAGGAGTCCCTGTCTGCGCTGGGAAAGGCACGCTACTTCTCCTCCCTTGATCTAGCAAGCGGATATTGGCAGGTCCCTGTGGCAGAGAAAGACAAGGCCAAGACCGCATTCATTGTGCCCATGGGACTCTTCGAGTTCAATCGCATGCCGTTTGGGCTAAATAATGCCCCAGGAACTTTTCAGCGCCTCATGGAGAGTTGCCTTGGAGACATGAACTTCGAAGCAACGTTGATTTATCTGGATGACATCGTAGTGTACTCTGCAACCTTTGAAAAACATCTCGAACAACTGGGTCAAGTGTTTCAACGGTTACGGGACCATGGGCTTAAACTGAAACCAAAAAAATGCCGGATCTTTCAAAAAGAGATTGAATATCTCGGGCACAAGGTGACGGAGGCCGGCGTGCAGCCGTCCGATGGGAAAGTGAGAGCAGTGCTACAATGGCCCACACCTAGCACAGTGAGAGAAGTTCGAGCTTTCCTGGGACTGGCCGGATACTACCGTCGCTTTATCAAGGACTTCTCGAAGGAGGCAGAACCTTTGCATGAATTGCTCCGAGGAACTGCGAAAGGACCAAAGGCACAGAAAATATGCTGGGGACCAAGACAAGCAGAAGCCTTACACCGACTGAAAGATGCCTTGTAATTAAAAGAAAAAACAGATATTGCGCCACACTGCAACTGGAGGAACTTAATACACGGTTTTACTATGTTTGCACTAACCTTTACTGGCTGTGCAACACCCCGCACAACCAGACTGATGGCTTAATGTGGGTCACTGTAGTGACAGGGGCCAATATTCCCTCCTCCTCTAATACTCTGGTCCTGGTGGTCGGCTTCTTAGTTCCTCTGGAGATGGAGGTGGGCTCCTTCACTCCTCCACCCGAAGAGGCAGACTCGCTGCACTGGCTTCCGTCCCAGCTCCACACTGTGTATCAGTTGATCATTCAAGGGTGGGTCTTTATGATGTACTGCCAGGTACTGTGGATCTTAGAGCAGCTCACACACCGCACTCCCAACAAGGGAGAAAAAGATTAGCAGATAGAAAACAAGCGGTGTCAGAGGTTTGGAGCGCTAAAGAAACCACGGGTTGGTGATTAAATTACCAATAATTTATTGCACGAACAGCAGGGGTCCAGTATGCCACAACGCGTTTCGACGCACAGATGCGTCTTTCTCAAGTGGACCTTTCAAGATCCACTTGAGAAAGACGCATCTGTGCGTCGAAACGCGTTGTGGCATACTGGACCCCTGCTGTTCGTGCAATAAATTATTGGTAATTTAATCACCAACCCGTGGTTTCTTTAGCGCTCCAAACCTCTGACAACGCTTGTTTTCTATCTGCTGAAAGATGCCTTGGTCAGCCCCCCGGTGCTTGCCTATGCAGACTACAACCTCCCCTTTTGGTTATATACAGACGCGAGCCTCTACGGTCTGGGTGCAGTACTGGCCCAGGTACAGGACGGTATTGAACGGGTGATTGCATACGGAAGTCGGACTTTGCGAGAAGCCGAACGCAACCCTGAGAATTACAGTTCTTTTTGTCTGGAGTTACTGGCACTAGTATGGGCAATAACCGAAAGGTTCTCTGAATATCTCATGGGAGCTCAGATTGAAGTCTATACGGATAATAATCCACTGGCTCACATATCCACCGCCAAACTGGGGGCAATGGAACAGAGGTGGTTGGCATGACTCTCCAGATATAATTATCATGTGCAGTACCGTTCCAAGCATGAAAATCAGAATGCGGATGCCCTCTCTCGTGTTACCACAGAAGCCCCAGTGAGGGAAAGAGATGAGCAGTTAGAGGAAGACGAAATTCCAGACTTCAGTAAATTCACCGCCCAAGTGGTGGAGGCTTGTATACTGGAGATTACGTCGGGCACAACATCGCGCCTCCTCGGCCAAACCAGAGAGGAATGGGTGAAGATCCAGTCATCTGATCCAGAACTGCTTCAAGTGAAAGAGTGGGTGATCCGACAGCATAAGCCTAGGAAGGAAATACGGGCCATGCTGTCACACGCGGCCCTACAGATTCTCAGCCAGTGGGACAAGCTATCGGTGCAAGAAGGGATGCTGTATTGGAGGGTGCACCTAGCTACGGAGCTGGAAGTACGGTGGCAAGTGGTGATACCCCAGAAGATGGCAGTACCATTGGCCCGAGAAGCGCACGAGAGAGGAGCCCATTTTGGGCCGGACAAGACTTACCAGTGGTTGCAAAGAATAGTGTACTGTCCTCAGATGCTTCGGGCAGTGGAGAAGGCCTGTAAACTGTGTCGTTCCTGCGAGTTAAATAAAGCTCTCCCACAGCGAGCACCAGTACAGACCATTGTCACCAAAGAGCCGTTGGAAGTACTTATGATACATTACCTGAAGATTGGCCACTCCCACCAGGGCTATCAGTTCTGCCTTGTGATGACAGACCACTTCTCAAAATTTGCGGTGGTGACGCCCACCAGAGATCAGACGGCTGAATCGGCTGCTCGAGCCATCAGTGATGACTTTATCCAGGTATACGGCTGCCCTAAAAGGATACACTCTGATCAAGGGGCCTACTTTCAGGGCAGTGTCATGAGAGAGCTGCAAAGGATCTACGGGATGCAAAAGTCAAGAACCACACCTTATCATCCACAGGGCAACGGAGCCTGCGAGAGGTTTAACCGGACCCTCCTACAAATGCTACGCACATTGGAAGATGATCGTAAGAGTCACTGGCCCAGTTATCTTGCAGAACTCGTATGGGCATACACTAACCGTGTCCACTCCACCACTGGGTACGCCCCATACGTGCTATTGTTCGGAAGAGCTGGAAGAGGCATTGAAGAACTAAACCTGGCTCCACCCGAGATCAGTGAAAGTCAGAGCGTAGGTTCTTGGGTTGACTGTCACCGTCGACGGCTGGAGACTATCCATCGAATTGTCACCAAGCGGTTGCAAGAAAAGATATACCCCCGGCAGGAACCTGTACATGAGGCCCCGTTCTTACCAGGAGACAGAGTGCTAGTTGCAGAAAAACACCCTAGACACAAGTTGAGTGAGCGCTGGAAACCAGAGCCGTACATTGTGACCAGAAGAGTCTCTCCCAATGGGCCAGTGCACGAAGTGAGAAGCGAGCGGGGAGGTGGCACCCTCATCCTGCATCGTAACATGCTGAGGCCCTGCTATTCAGAAGACAGGACCGTACAAAGCGACTTGGGGACTGTGCCCGTGCCCATTCCTGTTACTCTCGAGGAGGGCTCTGACGATGAAGAATGGTGGCGGGTCCCGTCCAATCCAACAGACTGGGGAAGGTCGAACCCCCCATCCGTTCAAGATGCAGGTGCCACCCCTGCAGAGCATGAGCCACCAATCTCCAGAGATGACGACGAAGATATTGTACTCCCTGCTACTGCACCAGCGTCTGGTGAATTAGCCGTAGCTCCATGTAGGACTGAACGGGCTAATGCTGGTATTCCGCCTGATCGGTACTTGGCAGATGAATTTGTGTATTCTGTCACTGGAGTTGGTTGTAAGACATTGGCTCTCAGGCAGCAGGTTGTAAAGCACGGCAGAGGTTGCCATCGTGTGTTCCTGTGCAGAGGGCCCCAGGAGAGTATCGGCCGGGACGGCCTATGTTTTTTTTTGATACAGTCTTTTTTATTGGTTTTTAAACAAAAGGATAACAAAAGCGCAAAGTTCAACACAAACAATTCAAATCAATACAGAGAAAAAACCGAAAAGGAACCACCTCCTCGGGGGAAAGAGGCGAAGGTGGGGGAAAGGGAAGGGGTGGGGGTGGGGTAGGAGGGGGGAATAAACAAGGAAAAGGGAAAAAAGTTTAAACGTGAGCCCACCACGCTTTTTTTTTTTTTTTTTTTTTGTACAAGATATAGAGAAAACAGACGCCACATTGTAAGGCGGGATAAACAGTATAGCCATTGAAAAGGTACCGGTACTGCACTAGGATGGTTCAGCCAGTTCAACCAGTTGTCTCTGGTCCGAGTTTTGGTCGGGCCGTCTAAAGCTAATTGAAATTCGTGGTGAAAGATATTGTTTAATCGGTCAGTAACCTCGGCAATCGTAGGGGGTAAGTCATCTTTCCACCTAGCTGCGACCACCAGTCTAGTGGCAGTTAGCACATTTGACACTAGTGTCCTCTGGTCACGCGGGTACTCATGAATACCCAGGTGGAGGACCGCCAACTGGGGAGTCAGACTGATCTCCAGACCCGTGAGCGCTCTCACAAGAGCCGCGACTACCGCCCAAAAGGGGGCAATTTTGGGACAATACCACCACATGTGCGCCAGTGTTCCAAGTCCCCCACATCCACGCCAACACAGAGGGGAGCGGTCACGGGAAAAGAGGGCCAATCTAACCGGGGTGTAGTACCACCTCATGTGTATCTTCTTCAAAATCTCTAGATGGTTCACACACCTGGACGCCTTTTGTAAAGCTCTGAGGCCCTCCCACCAGTCCTCTTCCGTAGCTATAAATCCAAGATCCTCCTCCCAGCGCCTCATGTAGCTCAGTTTGGACGGATACAGGTCCGCGTTTAGTTGCTGATAGATACCCGAGAGTCCCCTGGTCTTTCCCGATGAAAGGATATATTTTTGATAATGAGAAATCTCATGCGGGGGCTTGACAGGCCAGAACGTGGCACTGCCACGTATGAAATGGGCAATTTGGGGGTATTGGTAGTGTGTAGACACTGCTTCAGGGAATTTTAACACGAGATCCGAGAAGGGAAGGATCCTCCCACCGACCAGAATATCTGCAAGGGACTGGATACCTGCTTTGCGCCAGGAGTAAGGTTCAAAAACTCAATAAGGAAAGACAACGCGTCTATGCTAATTTGGTCAGGGGGCAGCCGGATCCACCTCTCAATCTTTCTCCTCCAGCTTGCCAACGTCGCGGCCATCGCGGGAAAAGGCATAGGCGTTGACGTGGGAGCTAGGCATTCCGCCTCCAATAAGAGGCGCAAGGGCCGGCGTCCCAGAGCCTCCTCCTCCATCTCCAGCCATCTCGGGGGTCCTCTGGGACCCACCACACTCTGGCCTCCTGAAGGATCAAGGCTCTGTGATACGCAGCTACATTAGGGACCCCCATGCCCCCTCTTACTGTATGGTAGGTACATTGTGTTCCCCGATACCCGAGCTCTTCTACCCGCCCAGACATATCGGTTAACCTGTTGTTGTATTCGGGTCAGATAACATGCAGGAATCAACACTGGAAGATTCCTGAACAGATATAAAATTTTGGGGAGTAGGAACATTTTGAAAGCATGTATCCTAGCCACCCAAGAGAGATTCCCCAGTGAATGGCGCGTCCTTTCGGCAGACAGAGAGGCAAGCAAACGTTCCACATTGACCTCAATCAGTTTGGCGGAAGAGGTATGATACCTAGATAAGGAACCCCATCCTCTCTCCACACAAAAGGAAAACGAGCCTTTAACCTCTCTTTCATGTCCGCCGGAAGTCCGATCGGAAAGATTAGGGATTTCTCTGCATTTAATTTATAAAGGGAAAGGGAAGAAAACCCCCTCAAAATCTTCAACACTGCCTCAAGGGAAGGTTCTACATTGGTGCAGGCGATGATAATGTCATCGGCATACAAACCGATTTTGTGCACTGAGCTCCCCACAGCATAACCAGAGACATCTGGGTTCACCCTGATGGATTCGGCCAGGGACTCAATGACCAGGGAGAAAATGATGGAGCGAGAGCGGGCATCCCTGCCTTGTTCCATTCGAGAGACTAAAGTTAGAGGAGAGAAAGCCCGACGACAGCACCCTGGCGTTGGGGTGAGAATAGAGGGCCAGAATGGCCGAGAGAATAGGGCCACAGAAGCCAAATTTCTCAAGTACGGCGGCCAGGTAACCCCAGTGCACCCTGTCAAACGCCTTTTCCGCATCCAAGGACAGGAGTACACCGGAGGTCCCAGCCTGTTCCGCAGCTTTAATCAGATTAATAATTCGCCTTGTGCCATCCTTGGTCTGTCTCCCCCCAACAAAGCCAACCTGGTCTCCATGAATCAGAAAGGGGGTAACCTAGCCAAGTCGGAAGGCCAACAATTTAGAGTATATTTTTATATCGCAATTTAGCAATGAGATTGGACGGTAGCTTCCAGGGTCCTCCGGAGGCTTCCCGGGCTTCGGAATGGTCACAATGGTGGCCTCTAGGAGTCGAGGGGAACCTCACCCGTCGACTGCCAGAAAGCACTAGCTCTAGCTAAATACGGAGCCAAAACCTGGGAGAAAGAACGGTAGTAGTCATTCGGAAGCCCGTCCGGTCCTGGTGCCGAGTGTCACTTAGTTGTCAAAATAACCTTCCGGACCTCTGCAGAGGTGATGGGGGCGTTAAGTTCCACAATCTGTTCCTGGGTCAGCACGGGCAGTTTAAGGCCGTCTAGAAAACCAGGGATGTCCGAGGCACACGGGGGGGGGGGGGGGGGGGGGTGGCAACTCTTTCGTCTTTCAAGTTGTAGAGACGAGAGTAGTAATCAGAAAAGGCCTCTGCAATAGCAGGAGGGCTGACCTGTATTTTACCACCTCCGTCCCTCAAGCCAATGATTTGGGAAGCAATTTCTTTTTTCTTTATACGTCTTGCTAAGACCGCCCCAGCACGATCCCCCATGGCATACAAGGTAAGTTTGGATTTCCTAAGGTACTTCTCATGCTGGGAGAGGAGGTAGGAGAGGAGTTGTGTTCTTACAGAGAAGAGCTCAGCCGCCGTCGCCGTGGACGACGCGCTTTTGTTCCTCCCCTCCAAGACATGTAGACGAGATAAAGAGATCTTCCCTCATCTTATCCTCTCTTTTTTACGTCTGGCTGCCATTTGAATGAAAAGCCCCCTAATGTAGGACTTATGGGCCTCCCACAGTGTAGAGTCCGAAACCTCCCGGTTATCGTTCAGCTTAAAAAACTCAGTTAGCTCGGAATGGAGCTTAGAAACTACAAGACTGTCCGAGAGGAGGCCTTGGGGCGT
Source organism: Allobates femoralis (assembly GCA_033576535.1). NCBI lineage: Eukaryota > Metazoa > Chordata > Amphibia > Anura > Aromobatidae > Allobates > Allobates femoralis. The sequence goes on along the minus strand of JARQOC010000008.1, from coordinate 109,895,194 downwards.
AGTCAGACCACGAAATTAAGCCCAATTCCGCAGCGCTACAGGTTGTGAGAGTCCCGCTGTCTACTAAAAAGTAGTCCAGGCGGGAATAAGACCTATGCCTGTTGGAATAAAACGTATAGTCTCTCTCCCCAGCGTGAAGGCAGCGCCACACATCGTGGAGATGCAAGGACCGACAAAGCGGCCCCAGCTCGCCACTGGCAGACGAAACACCCCCAGAGCAATCCATCTGGCGTGACATCACCACATTAAAATCTCCCCCCAGCACTAGATGGCCACGGGAGTGCTTGTTAACAATTTTCATGAGCCCACGTGCAAACTTGAGCTGAGAAGCATTCGGGCCATATACATTTACAAACGTAAAAATCGAATCATAAAGTTTACAAGTAATTAAAAGGTATCTACCAGCCAGGTCAGCCAATTCAGAGATGAGCTGAAAAGGCAAAGCAGACTTGACAAATATGCCAACTCCGGCTTTCTTCATGGGACTGTTGGCATAAAAGGCTCTAGAGTATATCCGGTGTTTTACTCTAAAATTGTCTCCCTTAAGGAGGTGCGTCTCCTGTACGAAGACCACATCCGCCTTACTCCTGCCAGCCTCCGACCAAAATAGGGAGCGCTTGATCGGAGAGTTCAAGCCGTTAACGTTTAACGAAAATATTTTGACACTCATGGTGGAAAATATTACCTCTACATGACATGGGCTAGGATCACCAGAGATAGGAGGGTCAGGCAAAGAAAGGGATCGGGAGGGGAAAAGGAAAACAGGGCATACATAGAGAAGAAGAAAAAAATAACACCAATGTAAACATAACAGGCAAGCTGGGACTTGCAAGGCGGGGGGGTACAGGGTGACCTGGAGATGGTAGACTAGGTACCCTCTTTCGGCAAGACCTGATAGACTTTTAAAGTCAGACATTCAAGGCCTCGCCATCCCGGGCTGTCAACAAAAGACCATCACAGCCACAGATCCATCCTGAGGGAAAAAAAAGATATCACAAGGACCGCTGCTTAACGTGCTGTGTCCCATTCAGGGTCAGTCTTCCTCTTCGGGGAGGTATGGGAGTTTGCTGTTGTCTCCCGGTCGTGCCTCGGGGATTTAGAAGAAGAATCTCCGCCAAGGGTTTGGAGTCCCCACGCTCGCAACGCTCTCTCCAGCAGCTTTGGAGAGTGGAACACGTGTCGATCCCCTTTGTAGCTAAAGCGTACTTAAACCGGCGTTCCCCAGACATACGGGATCCCCGCTCCACGGAGGACCTTGCACATAGGCGCGAATTCTTTGCGCTTTGCCAAAGTTCCGATGGATAGGTCCGGATAGACTGCCAGGGAAAACTCACTCGGGACCTCCGTTCCTCGTCTGAGGGTGCCAAGAAGTTTGTCTTTGAGACCAGGATGCTGCATAGAGACCAACACGTCTCTCGGGAGGGCTGGGTTGAGGCGAGGGGGGCGAGGAAGGCGGTGGATCCTCTCAAAATGCAGGAACTCAGGGGGGCAATCTGGGATAATAGCCTGCACAAAGGATGTAACAAAGTCAGAGAGCCCTGAGTCCTGAACTTCCTCAGATATGCCCCTGATCTTCAGGTTTCCCCTCCTGCCTCTGTCCTCTAATTCCCACATCTTGCTTTGCTGTGCCTCCACCTGCCTTTCCACAGCGTCCACAGTGTCAGCCAGCATGTTATGTGCTGAGGCAAACTCAGCCATTTTCCTCTCCAGCCTGTCCGTCCGGTCCCCAAGGCTGGACACATCCCTCCTTATCTCCGCAATCATACCTTGGATATCAGCATGTATCGCCTTCTGAAGGGAGGACATCATCTTCTGCATCACTCTCTCTGTCAGCGGTGTATCCTCAGCCTCCGGGTGCTCCTGGCTCTCTCTGTAATCAGCAGAGGCATGAGAAGAGGGAGAGCGAGACGCTGCAGCTGGCGCCATTTTGGGGCGGGTGGGGGCTGCCTCCTTATGGAAGAAATCCGACACCTTAGAGAGCCCTGACTGGGATTTAGACTGTCCCCTCGGCATCTCCAGTTCTCTGGCAACAAGGAGAGCCGGATTAATCACTGTGTGCAGAAAAACAACGGTCGCTGGAAGCCGCTGAAGATCTGTGGCTGCGGAGCCCCGGAATTATGCGACCGACGGCATCAGCTCTCAGGTCACGCCCCCCGGGACGGCCTATGTTAAAGAGGGAGGGAAATGTAAGACCTGTTAACATTTATATATATGGTTAAAGGACTGTTTTGTGGACTCTTCCTTGTGTTATACTGCCACCTGCTGCCAAAAAGGAAAGGATAGCAGAGAAACCCCCCTGCTGCTGAGAGTGACATGGAACAGTCCAGGAGATGGATGGGTGGGGTCTCCAGAAGGAGAAGAGAGACAACTTCCATGTGTGTTGCAGAGACAGACACAGACCTAAAGAGACTGGATGTGGAGTGAGGTGCCAGACTGCACGATCAAGGCAGAGATCCCAGACAAGGACTGCACTCGAGAGATGCCTGTCAGCGAATTACGGGCCTTAACGGCAACGAGGTACCTCGCAGTAAAACTTGCAGTAAAGTGTGCACACTGTTTTAGTTAGGGACAGATAGGAAAGGACTCTGCAGTTCGATATACAAGTTATAGAAAGAAAACAAACACTCTGCGTCTCGCTTGATAAAGACTTTGCATTTCTTTATTTAAAGACATTCAGAGACCTTGCATTCTCGGCAAACTAGTCACAGTGGTTATATATATTGTATTTACTTTTGCACACCTTCCCGTTCCTTCCCCTTCTTTCCCGCACTTTTCCCTCAGTTGCATTAAAAGTGCATTTGTTTAACACTCTCTGTTCCGTGCAGTCCTTGCGTATCCCGTCACCTGTGGGCTATTACAGCACGGCTAACACATCCCATGATTGGTCCCTTTTCTGTTTTGTTAAAGTAGAGAGATGTGATATATACAGTTGATAACACAGAATCACACTATTCATAGTAGGTGATGTCACAGCTCACCTTCTCCTCCTCCCTGCACAATCATATTTGCACAAGTCTTATAGCAGTCTGTGAGCGTCCATCTTTTAACAAGACCAGACTATTACTTACACCACTATTTCTCCACATTTATGCCCCTTGCACATTCTTATAAACATCCATTAACTGTATAGTCTGACAAACAGCTCAGATTATGAGATTTATGAAAACTTTAAATATTGACTATTCAATATTGAGTTAATATTTAATGCATTATGTATCAAATCAGAGCATATTTCTTTGACCTGTGATGAGCCGGCAGTGTAACTGCGAAAAAGGAACAGCAAGACAAGTCATGTGGAAGAATTTGTGAAGGTGCTTTTGATATGTGACCAATACACACATATATATTTAATGTTACTCTAGAGGAGGAATCATTGATGCTTACAGGATGTACTCTTCATGGCCCTTTCTAACAAAGCCTGGAGGAATTATTACCCTTTTGTAACCAATGAACAAGATATGCAATAACATGGATGTCCGCTAGATGTCACTGTCACTTTAATAAAAAATGGCATCTTGCAGCCCCAGTAAACAGCTTGGACGTTATTAGACGATTTAGCGAATATACTGTCAAGTTGGATATTGCTTGGCTGTTATGCAATTAATCTATATGTAGCTGCATGTGAATCATAAACTCCAGATTGATAGACACCTCTGAATAAAAGTTCAGTCTGGGGAACTATATTTGTTCATGTTAAATATACATTTTTATACAGAAAACTGAGAAAAAGCATCTGTTAGCAGAGTTTTAGCATGGATAAGTACTGACAGTAGATTACATGGAGTGGCAATAGTCCCACCACTGGCCAAGCAATAGCAGATTCCCCCTTTTCTACTGCTGCATTAGTGAGGGACATTTTCTCAATTTACCTCCTCATCCTCTGTCCCACGCTCTGCCCATTACCGCTCTCTTATGTACAGATTTTACTGTATAGACTGGTTGATATTCAGGGTCATCACAAAGATATTTTTAATAGTGGCTTGTGGCATCACAGACATGGTCCTATCTAGGAGCTCTTCATACTTAACAGACTGGACTTTCAGTGTCTCCTTCTCCCATACCACCTCCTCATCTTGCCCCCTATCTGTCGGTGTCCCCAAGGTTCAGTTCTAGGACCCCTACTCTTATCCATCTACACCTTCGGTCTGGGACAGCTCATAGAGTCCTACGGCATTCAGTATCATGTCTATGCTGATGACACACAGATCTACCTCTCTGGATCTGATATCACCTTTTTACTAACCGGAATCCCACAATGTCTGTCATCTATTTCATACTTTTTCTCTGCTCATTTTCTAAAAGTGAACATGGACAAAACAGAATTCATCACCTTTCCCTCATCTCACTCTACCTTCCCACCAGACCTATCCATCAAAGTCAATGGCTATTCACTCCCCAGACCCGCAAACTCGATGCCTTGGAGCAACCCTGGACTCCGCGCTCTCCTTCAAGCCATATATCCAAGCCCTCTTCACCTCCTGCCCACTCCAACTCAAAAATATTTCCCAGATCTATACATTCCTTAATCTGGAATCTGCAAAAACCCTACTGAATGCCTTCATCATTTCCTGCCTTGACTACAGCAACCTCTTACTCTCTGGCCTCCACTATAGCGCTCTCGCAGCACTCCAATCTATCTTAAACTCTGCAGCCCAACTAATCCACCTGTCTCCTCGCTATTCCCCAGCCTTTCCTCTCTGCCAAGCTGCTCATTGGCTTCCTATTGTCTAAAGACTCCAGTTCAAAACCCTAACCATGACATACAAAGCCATCCACAACCTGTCTCCTCCATACATCTGTGACATGGTCTCCTGGTACCTACCTGTATGTAACCTCTGATCCTCACAAGATCTTCTCTCCTCTCCTCATATCACCTATATCCACAATTGCATATAAGATTTCTCCTGTGCATCCCCCATACTCTGGAACTCTCTACCCCAACATACCAGACTCTCACCTACTATGTAAACCTTCAAAAGGAACATGAAGACTCACCTCTTCTGACAAGTCTACAACCTGCAATAACCCTTAAGCTACTATACCGCTGCATAACCAGCTCTCTCCTCACCTACTGTATCTTCACCCATCCCTTGTAGACTATGAACCCTCGCAGGCAGGATCCTCTCTCCTTACCTACTGTATCCTCACTCATTCCTTGTAAATTGAGCCCTCATGGGAATGTTCCTGCCTTGTCACCATCTGTATCCTCACCCATCCCTTGTAGACTGTGAGCTCTTGTGGGCAGGGTCCTCTCTCCTCACCTACTGTATCTCTTGTGTCCCACGAATGGAAACAACTTATTGTGTGTATTTCTCTACATTATGCATTGCATTGCTTGTTGCTAGGCATATTCTTGCTTTGTGAAGTTTGACCGTAAGTCCGCATATATTAGTTTGCTCCACCCTTCTTCCGCAGTGTTCAGTCTGTAAAAGCTATTATCCTGACCACAACTATACTTCACTGGAAGGATTACCCTTTTTACCTGCTGCATTATACTTAATAACAAGATTTTGGAAGAAAACTCTGTTTCTCCTGTTCTTTACTACAAGTCAGTGCTGGCTGTGTTGGAACTGTCTGAGGACGCCAGGTATGTGAGTACTACAGTTAAACAATTTTCTAAAGGACTGATTAATTAGAACACTTAGGAATTCACAGTGCCAACGAAGAGTCAGAACAGTATTGTCACCCATTCCTTGTAGTCTGTGAGCCATTATGGGCTTGGTCCTCTCTCCTCACCTGCTGAATTCTCACACATTCCTTGTAGACTGTGAACCCTCAAGGGCAGGATCCTCTCTCCTCACCTAATGTATTCTCACCCATCCCTTGTAGTCTGTGAGTCCTTGCGGGCAGGGTCCGCTCCCTTAGTCTACTGTATTCGCATACATTCTTAGTAGTCTGTGAGCCCTTGCAGGCAAGATCCTCTCTCCTTCCCTACTGCATTCTCACACATCCCTTGTAGTCTGTGAGCCCTCATGGGCAGGGTCCTCTCCCTTCACCTATTGTATCTTCACCTATTGCTTGTAGACTGTGAGCCCTAGTGGTCAGGGTCTTCTCTCCTCACCTGCTGTATTCTCAACCATCCCTTGTAAACTGTGAGCCCTTGAGGCAAGGTTCCCTCCCTTCACCTATTGCATTCTCACACATCCCTTGTAGTCTGTGAGTCCTCATGGGCCGTGTCCTCCCTCCTCACCTACTGTATCCTCACCCATCCCTTGTAGGCTGTGAGCCCTCATGGACAGAGTCCCCTCTCCTCACCTACTGTATACTTACCCATCCCTTGTAGACTGTGAGCCCTCGCAGGTAGGGTCCTGTCTCCTCACCTAATGTATACTCACCCATCCCTTGAAGGCTGTGAACCCTCATAGACAGGGTCCTTTGCCCTCATCTATTGTATCCTCACCCATGCCTTGTAGACTGTGTGATTGTATAAAATAGACTTCTGTGTACAGGTTTTGATTTATTCTTGTCTTTGCTTTACACATTTCATATATCAGTGCAAATATAAAATGAGGTTTTATTATTACCTAACAGTATTTATAGTTTGTATATTGTTACCCCTCTATAAATCACTTGTAAGGCCAAAAATGGAATATAGCATACAGTTTTGGGCTCCACATTTTAAACAGCATATTCTGTAGATAGAGTCAGTTCAAGGGAGAGGAACTAGATTATTACAAGGGATGGAGTCCTCCCATATGATGAGAGGTTGGAAAAGTTGTGAAAAGACATCTTAGGGTACCTTTAAGCGCCATATTGACAGCGATATGTCGCCCTGGAACCATCGCCGCCAAATTGCCTCCCAATTACGGTGTGTATTTCGGGAATTTGGCGGCGATATGTCGCCTTGCCACAGTTCCCTGATTTCAGAGCATGCACTGAAATCAGGCGACCTGAGCGAGGCGACATATCGCCGCCAAATTCTCAAAATACACGCCGCAATTGGGAGGCAATTTGGCTGCTATGGTTCCAGGGCGACATATCGCCGTTAATATTTATCGCCGCGGTTGCAGCGTGTAAAGGTACCCTTAGATGAGATTTCATTTATATGTATAAATACATGTGTGCTCAGTTCAAAGGATGGCACATGACTTATGAGAGGAAAAAGATTCCAGCGAGAAGATCTCCAGTTGCAGAATCTATTGTGCATATATAAAAGTTTCAATCCATACAGTGAGGTACATGGTGCTTAAGCCAACATGTTTCGACATATAGTCTTAGTCATGGCGGTAGCTGACAAATGGGGAGGATGATCATTATATACACACCCCCTCATTAACCCAACAGCTGAATTGATAACATAATCAGTGACATACAAAACATAAAATTGAAAATATCAGTAAATATCAAAACTACATAAATAGATAATATATCAATAACAATTTCAAGAGTCAATACTGTAAGATAACATCCTGTCTAATATTTAAACCATGGGGTGCTCTTGTTCCTAGGCTATAAATCCAATAGGATTCTTTCTGTAGCAGGCGGCGCCTGATTTCCCCGCCCTTATGGGGAGTGGTTACTTTCTCAATACCTTGGAATTTCAGTGTTTGAGTATTGCCCCCATGTTTTATTTGAAAATGTCTAGAAACCGCCGAGATATTTAATGCTGAGCGGTTCGTGCTGTCAGATATGTGCCTGCAAATTCGTCTCTTCAGTTTGCCTGTAGTGCAACCTACATACTGGATGTTACATACTGTGCATCCCACTAAATAAATCACATTAGTTGTGCAGCAGTTGATATAGGTTTTAATTCTATTAATGCTGCCATTATGATAGGATGTAAAGTTGTCACCTCTCAGCACGTGGGTGCAAGCGGTACATCGTGTGTGCTCGCATCTATAGAAACCTTTCAGGGGCATCCAAGAGGAGTTGTTACTGGTCATTGAACTGAGGAAAAGGCTAGGAGATAGAATGGAACCTAGTGTTGGAGCTTTTCTGGCACTATACCTGACCTTAGAATCAGACAGGATTTGGACAAGTTTTTCATCACGGTTCAGGACAGGTAAATATTTTTTGATGATGTTAACAATATTAGTGTAATGTGGGCTGTACATGGTGACAAAAGGGATAAAATTTGGTAGCATGTGGGAATTCCTTAAATTAACATTCTTGTTTTCATAAATCAAGTTATCCCTATCCATGCTATCCACAATTCTGACTGCTCTTGTTTAAAATACCTCTGGAAAAACCACTATGTTCTAACCTCTGTAAAAACCACCCTTGATTCAGTCCTATTGTCTGCTGGTCGCTGCAATTCCTCTTGGTGCGGATTAATATATTCCACAAAGTCATCAAGTGCTTCTGGGGGACCCTTCCACACTATTAAGGTATCATCCAAATACCTTGCATACCAGGCCAGGTATGGGTTAAAAGGGTTTCTGTCGTTAAAAATATACAGGTCTTCTCATATCCCCATTACCAGGTTAGCAAGAGTTGGTGAACATTTGGCCCCCTACTGACACCACGGTTCTGCAGATAAAATACTCGATCAAATGAGAAATAATTATGTTTTAACAAAAAATCTACTGCCATGACTATGAAGTCCTGTACAGGTTGTGAAGAGCAGCTATACTTCTCCAAACTGGTTGTCAAACACCATAAAGCCACATTATGGCCCCAGGACAGCGTCCGTGCGAGTGAGTATCCAAGCGGGGCAGGACTATACTATCAGCTGGAGAGTTGTCTTACCCTCTCCCCCCCTTTCCTTATCCACATGACTTATCCCTTCCAAAGACCATACTAAGGACCAGGGAGCGCTCACTGTGAGTGAAAGAAATGCAGTTAAATAGGAAAGTGTTCTTTACAGTTACAGCAGTCAGACTGTGGAATGATGACCATAAGAGGTAGTAATATATAGAAGCAGTCTTGTTGAAGCGCTAAGGAGAAGGCAATAATGGCAAATTTCTTGTATGATTAGCAAACCTTTATTGCCCCTTTACAGCTCCACAATGTGTTTCGACAGAGATATCTGTGTTCATCAGGTGGTGTAAAGGGAAGTGACATTTATAAGGGTCAGTAAACTGTGATTGATAAAGGTAATTACAAATTTTAAGCCTATCATTACTAATACAAGTCTGGAATACAATAATGTAAAAAAACAAGAGAGGAAGGCGCTCCTAGGATTATATCTGTGGGCAGTTTTGACAAACTAGTTGGGGGTTTTTGAACTAACCTGAGTGGGTTATGCAGCCTGCATAACCTGGTTGTCAGACCACCGGTGCTCTGTGCTACCGCGCGCTGTGTTGTAGCTTCCTGGTTGCCGGAAAGACTGTCACATGGGGCATCACGTGCCGCTGATGTCACCGCAGGTTCTTTTTCTTTCTTCCATACAGGCAATTACAATCTCCAATCTTTCAGTGCTGTACCTCACCGCTCGCCATGCTAACGTGTAGACAACAGAATAAGAGGTAATTAGCGGTTTAGGAGTGTGCTACAAAAGGATGGAGGAACACAAATAGTTTTTAGTATATCTTACTTTGTTTATTCAAGCATATCACAACATGTTTCAGCAGATACTCCGCCTTCATCAGGTGACACCGGTGTCCAGGTGTACTAAAGGGCTGTAGTAACCGGTTCCTTTTTCTTAGTTCCCTTCTTTCTCCACTTGCCTCCACCTTTTTTTAGGGTGTGCACAGCGGTCAGTGGTCCCTGGTCCTGGGCCTGGATCTCTCCCAGCGACCAGCTCCTCCGTCTCCTCTTCTTCCCTCTCACTGCAGACTTTAGACTGACTTATGGGACTAACTAACTCCTCCCCTCAGGCCTGGATGTTTTTAAAGGGGAACTGGCTTAAAGCAGCCAGTAGAGTTCCTCCTTCAGGTCTGGGGTGTAGGTGTGGTGGCTGTGCTAACCAAGGTGTAATTCCCTCCTTGCACAGGCAGATCCTGTGGCAATCCCCCCAGGGGTGCCACACTTCCTTCCAAGGAGGACTTTAAGATCCTTATCAACAAAGTTAAAGACACATGAAGATCAGAGGTAACTGGGCTGAGGAGGGACTTACAGCACTTATCTGACAGGATTGCAGCCCTCAAGGAGGAACATGATACCACTAGATAACATGTAGCAGAGCTGAATCAGCTAATCCTGATCCAGCAAAAGGCCATGGAGGATATGCAATCCCACCTAGAAGACCTTAACAACAGGGGGCGCTGATGTAACATATGGGTGAGGGGGTACCGGAAACCGATGACACAGAAGCCCCAGATCCATATTGCAATCCATTTTCAATTATGTTCTTGTGGCCCCTCCATCCAATGTCATTAAACTGGATAGAACGCAGAGGCGCTGCAGCCTAAACACCTTTCAGCCCAACCCAAGGACATTATATGCTGCGTGCATGACTTTGTGACTAAGGAGCTGATCATCAATATACAGAAAGACAGCACCTCACAAGTTGGTGGTGATTTTCAAATCCACATCTTTATTCCATCTCCCATGCAATGTTTCGAACCAGACAAGTTCTTTATGAAGCACATTACAAGTGTACAAAAAAATGCCTTAAATAGAGAAAACCCCACCCCCTTGTTGATCACAAACCAATCCACATTAGGTATTCACAATAACATTTATAAATCACACTTACATAAAATGAAAATGCCCCAGTGGACTCATATCAACATACCTTCATTCTCAATCCTATATTCATAATTCATTTGCTCATCAGAGTTATACTTATAAAGGAAAATCACCCACAGTGTAAATTGACCAAAACAAAGGAGCCAGCCATTCATAGTATTAGTTTACTGGTTGCCATAGAGCTTTCCGTGACGTCCGTGCTCATGGCAAACCCAGAACTCCAATTATACCAATCGCACGCCTCCTCCATCTGCGCAGGCGCCGTCGTCTTCTCTCCTATTGTTCATCCGGGACCGGTATCCTTGAGCATGCGCAAGCATCCTCCTTCGATTGATCCCCAAGGTAAACATCACTTGGCGTCCATTTCCGATTGGTTAATAAACCCACACATCAAGTTACATTAATCGAATGTCCCGCCCACATAGGCCCTCATACTACGTAATTAACGTATGCAAAACGGGTAACTATAGTAATATCTGTGCCGGTACCAATGTTAGCCACACAGCATGATGTAATAATTAGATCAAATCATCAAAACAGAACCGCCAGGCACATAATGGGCACATTCTTTAGATGTATAAAACACCACAGCTATAAATTGGTGATTGGTTGATAGTTTGATAGTCCCATATTGTTCGGCCTTTATACTACACAATTAGCGTACGCCAAAAGCGTAACCATAGCAATATCTATACTGGTAACAACGTTAGCTACGCAACACTATACAGTAATTAGAGCTAGTTCTCAAAGCCATAGTGGGCACAACTATAGATGTACAAAACACCACAGCTATTGAACTCCAATTGATGACCATATAATAACTCCCAGAGCTAAGGACATAAAATAGCTGTATAATAGCTCCCAAAGCTGGGGATATATATCAGCAACTTATCAAAACCCATTACATTCATACATTATGTAAACTAAAGGCACCCTAGAGTTCCTCACGATTAAGGTCCAAAGCCCGTTGTTTGAATTCCATTAATTTCCCAACCGGGTATCCACTCTTCAAAAATTAGTTACACAATTCTTGTAGCCTTTGAATGAGTCCTTGCTCAAGGAGCCCGTTATCAGGGCCTCCCTGCAAAAGCACTTAGTGGAATATTTGCAGCTGAACATGGGCTCGGTTTCTTCACCGACAACCCTATAGGAAGCCCACAAGGCCGTGATGAGGGGCCACTGTATCAGGGAGGGTGCCAGGGCTAAGAGGAATGCTGAAGCTCAGCGGGACTCCTTGACTGTTCAGCTTAAGCACCAGTACAGAGAGCTCTCATTGTCCCCCTCCCTGACTACCTTACGAAATGTCATTAGACTTAGGGAAAAGTTGAAGGATTTGGTGATTGGGAGAGCTGAGAAACTACTGACTTTCACCAAACAGAAATATTACGAAATTTGTAACAGGGCTCATACTCTTCTTGCTCGCCAACTCAAGGAGCGTTTTACGTCTTCCTGCCCCCAGGCACTACGGGACAAAGGGGGTGTTATTCATTACTATCCTGCCTCCATAGCTGATATCTTTTAGAAATAGCTCTATAACCTACGGGATCCTTCTGCTGCGGGTTCCCATGGAGCTACAGCAATCAAGGATTATCTCTCTGATCTTGAGCTCCCTTCGTTGCTCTGGAAGGCAATTGATGCACTCAATGAGGCAATTTCTCTCTAGGAGCTGGAGATGGTTCTGGAGCCTATGCCCCAGGGTAGTCGCCCAGTCCGGATGGTTTGACGTATTTATATTACAAATCATTTACCAAGGAGCTCCTCCACCACTTGTCTACCTTATTTAACTCCTTCCTACAGGGCACTTGTGGTGCCCCATTGGTCGGGACACCACAGAGGGGTACTGCACCCAGACCAGATTGTGTAGTATCTCTGTGACCAGGGACTAGGATGTCAATAAGGGACCCTCAATACACGCATCCACACACCTTAGGTCAGGGGACCATAGGGTTAACCGTTGCTAGGAAACCGGTCCCGGTGGGAGGAGCTTAGGTGAGCCGGGGAGAGCTGGAAAGTTAGAGAGAGAAGTCGGTTGGAGGAGGACCCTGCGAGAAGTGCAGTGGAGGGCACCTCAGTATAGGTGGCCCGAAGGAAGAAAGGGATCATAGGGTGTTGAGGTGCACCTGAATCTGTGCCGGTACGACTCTCGTCCCGAAGGATCCAGCCAAAATGGAGGAACGGCTCCGAGGTGGTGTGAGCGTTTACCCTTGAGCTGCAGAATCGGAGAGCACATGCTTCTTCAGGAGTCGCGGCCCACACCTGGCATAAATCCACAAAGACTGTGTGGTGTGTTTTATTAATCTGCACCGGAGGAGCCATACTCTTGTTCCCACAGACTGTCAGGCTGCATCTCCACCTGATGAGCCACCTCCCTGTGTGAGTTCTCTATTCATCCAACACTGCCCTGGGGATCCCGCTCCACCTACAGGGAGCATTGACAACAAAGCTGCCTCATCATCACCCCAGAGGTCTTCAAGCAGCCCCAGCATCATTACCGGATACTGTAGGTGGCGTCACAAACTCTTTTTATTTTATTTTTATTTTGATCCTTTTTTCAGCGACCACCAGGGCCATGGGCCCAGGCACAGGCCACCCGTGACATCCCCCATGAAACTACAACCCGAGACCGGGTACCCCATGGTCCTGGGGAGAGTCACGCTCCTATCCCTCCAACTATGCTCCACTCTCATCTAATTCTCCTCCCTAAGTCGCCCAGGGATCCCCTTGACTGTGCTAACTATAGGCCAATAGCCCTTCTGAACTCTGACTTGAAAATATTCACTAAACTATTAGCATCTAGACATAATCGCTGGTTACCCCAACTCGTGCATAAAGATCAGGTGGAATTCATCCCTTGCCGCCATGGGGGTGATATAATACCAGGAGAGTAATAGACTCCAGCACACATGCGCAATGCGGTGCTTGAAGCTAACAGAGCAGCACGGGTGTACACACATCACCCGATGCCGGAAATTACGCGATACGCGTCATTACAGCCGCATTGCAGCCCCGCCAGCACAGAGGAGAGCACGGGGAGGCGCTGATTAGAATCTGTATTCAAGATCACGCCTATTAAGGCGTGATGTTATGAGGCAGAGAGCCCGCCTGGGTGACTAACGAATATAGCCACCGCTCATTAACATGGCTAATGAGTAAGTTCAATAACCTTTTTCTACATTTTTACTTCATGCATTTCTAAGCAAAAAGGATTGTGGGAATAGTGTTAATATGTTGTAGGGACATGTTTTAATAGCTTAGGAGGCGTTTTGGGAGGTGACAGGATCCCTTTAATGCACTTACACTACTTTACACACAGAAAACTTTTGCTAGGAGAGTTGTTTTGAGGAAGGGTGACAGGTTCCCTTATATAGGTTGAAAAAAGACCTGGGTCTATCAAGTTCAACGTTTCCTCGACATTATACATTTTTGTCACTAATTTATCTATAACCCACAATGTTATGTGCCCTGAGCAAATCATCCAGCCCTTTTTTCAAATCTGTTATATCGTCTGCCATTACTATCTCCTATGTGGAGAAAAGAAAAAGAGAGGAGGGCACTGTAAAGAACCGGATACCTATAGAGGTTTGAAAAGGGCTGAGAGGCCACTAACCGTGAGGGGTTATGCACCCCTGCACAACCCCGGTATTTGGCCTTTGGATGTGCCGTGCAGATTAGGGACGGTGAAGACCGCTACATGCCGCTGCTCCCGCGTTGTTTCCGGGTGCGGTCATGTGACCGAGCTGACCGGAAATACGCCACCACAAGTCCTTCAACTTTTGATTAGGAAGAGAAATTCCCTAGTTGACAAAGCTTTGGAGGAGGCAAGTTGCCTCATCAACAATTTGGAATTTTACTCCTTATCAATAGATTTCAAGGAATCAGACTTTAATCTAATATTGAAATTAAATACAACCCCTGGCAAAAATTATGGAATCACCTGGCTCAGAGGATGTCCATTCAGTTGTTTAATTGTGTAGAAAAAAAGCAGATCACAGACATTGCACAAAACTAAAGTAATTTCAAATGGCAACTCTCTGCCTTGAAGAAACACTAAAAGAGATCTTGAAAACAAAATATGGTAGCCAGTAACGGTTACTTTTGTAGACTAAGCATGGGGGAAAATTATGGAATCACTCAATTCTGAAAAAAAAATTATGGAATCATGACAAACAAACAAAACAACACTTAAATACATTACTAATATTACTAGCATATTTATAACAGCATGCAGTCTCTGAGTACTCATCATCAATCTGGCTCCAACTTTCTCTGATTGCTGTTGCCAGATCAACTTTGCAGGTTGGAGCCTTGTTATGGACCATTTTCTTCAACTTCCACCAAAGATTTTCAATTGGATTGAGATTGAGAGACTATTTAAAGGCCATGACATTGACCTTATGTGTCTTCTTTCAATTAATGTTTCCACGTTTTTTGCTCTATGGCAGGATGCATTATCATCTTGATAAATGATTTCATCATCCCCAAACATTCTTTCAATTGATGGGATAAGAAAAGTGTCCAAAATATCAATGTAAACTTGGGCATTTATTGAAGATGTAATAACAGCCATCTCCCCAGTGCCTTTACCTGACATGCAGCCCCATATCATCAATGATTGAGGAAATTTGCATGTTCTCTTCAGGCAGTCATCTTTATAAATCTCATTGGAACGACACCAAACAAAAGTTCCAGTATCATCACCTTGCCCAATGCAGATTCGCGATTCATCACTGAATATGACTTTCATCCAGTCATCCATAGTCCACGATTGCTTTTCCTTAGCCCATTGTAATCTTGTTTTTTTCTGTTTAGATGTTAATGATGGCTTTTGTTTAGCTTTTCTGTATGTAGATCCCATTTCCTTTAGGTGGTTTCTTATAGTTCGGTCACAGACATTGACTCCAGTTTCCTCTTATTCGTTCCT
Organism: Allobates femoralis; assembly: GCA_033576535.1. NCBI lineage: Eukaryota > Metazoa > Chordata > Amphibia > Anura > Aromobatidae > Allobates > Allobates femoralis. Next base: position 109,879,701 of record JARQOC010000008.1, on the reverse strand, counting down.
CATTTCTTTTGTTGTGCATTTCCTGTCTTGGAGACATATTGCTTTAAGTTTCTGGTCTTGATGCTTTGATGTCTTCCTTGGTCTACCAATATGTTTGCCTTACAACCTTCCCATGTGTTTATATTTGGACCATATTTTAGACACAGCTGACTGTGAACAACCAACATCTTTTGCAACATTGCGTGTTGATTTACCCTCTTTTAAGAGTTTGGTAATCCTCTCCTTTGTTTCAATTGACATCTCTTGTGTCACTCCTTTTTAGATGCAGACTAACAAGCAGATCTTATTTGATGCAGGTGTTAGTTTTGGGAATGAAAATTTACATTGTGATTCCATAATTTTTTCCTCAGAATTGAGTGATTCCATAATTATTCCCCTTGCCTGGTCTACAAAAGTAACAGTTACTGGCTAGCACATTTTTTTCAAGATTTCTTTGTGTTTGTTCAAAGCAGAGAGCTGCCATTTGAAATGACTTTAGTTTTGTGCCATGTCTGTGATCTGCTTTTTTTCTACAAAATTAAACAACTGAATGGACATCCTCCAAGCCAAGTGATTCCATAATTTTTGCCAGGGATTGAAGGCTGCCTTTTCCAGACGGCATGTTTCAGCTCTTTCCAAAGATGCTTAATAGTCTTTATGTCAGGGCTCATGGAAGGCAACTTCAGAATAGTTCAATTTTCTTTCATTAACCAAGGGGTGTCAACAATTTTGACCACGTATGTAAGTCTGCAGTTGTTGCATACTCCAACACTTAGACTCTAGGAAATGACAATCGCACACTCTCTGTTTTTTGTTTGCAAAAAAAGGTTTCTTTATTTCTATAGCAACAGGGAACCAACGTTTCGGTCCAAACCTAGGACCTTGATCACGGTAGTTGCCTCCGTATTCTGCTGTTCGTCATACATGGGGGCTCAGCCACCCAATAGGTTTATTTCAGTTATCCTGTATGCTATATCTAACCATGGGATCCTTGGATCCTGGTTAAAGGATGCCTTATTTCATATGGTTATGAGCCTCAGTCAGGGCGTCTGTGTGGTGTGTCGCCCTGACTGAGGCTCATAACCATATGAAATAAGGCATCCTTTAACCAGGATCCAAGGATCACATGGTTAGATATAGCATACAGGAAAACTGAAATAAACTTTTTGGGTGGCTGAACCCCCATGTATGACGAACAGCAGAATACGGAGGCAACTACCGTGATCAAGGTCCTAGGTTTGGACTGAAACGTTGGTTCCCTGTTGCTATAGAAATAAAGAAACCTTTTTTTGCAAACAAAAAACAGAGAGTGTGCAATTGTCATTTCCTAGAGTCTATATCGTGGGTTTACCAGACCCCTCAATTGGCACCTCTCCCTAATGAAATAAGACTCAGTGTGCACGCCTTTCTACTATACTACTACTCCAACACTTAGGCTAGCTTCACACCACGGTTTTTGGCTGTCAAGGTGGATTCAATCACGGACAGCGCGATCCACAAAGCACCGTGGTGGGGATCACGCTGTTCCCTGCTGGCATTTGAGGTCCCGTGATCATGGGACCTAGATCTATTACCTTGACAGCCCAGGTCCTGTGATGGCCCCAGATTCTGTCTGGAATCATCCCCGCGGATGCCTCGTGAGCGCCTGCATCCCCAGAAAATTATAATTTCTGCTATGCAGAGAGATGCTGAAGCACTGGGATCCCCTACAGGGCAGTGTAAAATAAAGAAAAAAAAGTTTTTAAAAATATGAAAAAAAACCACAAGTTTAAATAACCCCCCTTTGCCCTTTTGAAAATAAAACTATTAAAATAAAAATCATACACATATTTGCTGTCGTCGCGTTCGGAAATGCCCAATCTATCAAAATATAAAGTCAATTAATCAGATCTGTATACTGCGCAACAGAAAAAGAAGTCCAAACACCAAAATTATGATTTTTTTGGTTGCCACAACATTGCAATAAATGCAAACACAGAAGATCAAAACAGGGCATCTACCCAAAAATGGTATCATTAGAAACATCAACTCAAGATGCAAAAAATAAGCGATAACACAGCTCCAGATCCCGAAATATGATAACACTATGGTTCTTGGAAAATGGTGCAAAAGTACAATTCTTTGTCTTTAAAATGTCTGAATTTTTTTTCACCACTTAGATAACAGTAAAAGTATACATGTTTGGTATCTATGAACTCATACTGACCCGAGGAATCACACCGACATGTCAGTTTTACCATATAGTGAATATGATGAATAAAAAACCCAAAAAGCAAACATGTAATTGCACTTTTTTTGCAATTTCACCGCAGTTGTAATTCTTTCACATTTTCCTATACATTATACGGTAATATAAATTATGTCATTGAAAAGTACAACTCGTCCCACAAAAAATAAACCCTAATATGCCTACATTGACGGAAAAATAAAAAAGTTTGGTATCTTGGAAGAAGGGGAGGGAAAAATGTGAAAACAGAAAATCACCCATGGTTGAAGGGGTTGCACATGAAGGTAAGGGGTCTGATAAATTAGTCTACTTAGCAGTTAATGCTAGTTAAAACGAACAATGATTAGTTATATGTCTAATTATGTATGACCAACTTAAAAGAATTTTTCATTCTGTAAAAAACAAAAGAGAAAAAGATTATCGTTACAATTTTTCTATATGATGATGCCGTTATGCATTGGTTGTGCAACTCAATACATAAAGCAGCTAATGGCTTACTGGTATAGTCAAGTGTTAGGGCATCATCACAACAGAGGCGGCGCACCAGAAAATCACTGTCACTGAAGCTATGAAGAATTGAACAGAAAAGAAGAGCTTTTTATTAGTGATACATGAATTTATTTCATCCTTGCCCATTAGAACATTCTTTTAAGACAACTTTGTGATTCCATCCGATTTTCCAGCTTCACAGAGTATAGATGGGCGTAGTGCAATCCTAGCTTTAGGCTCAAATAAAAGAACAAGAGCTTAAATAAATATCTTGTTATCTCCCCTATCATCATTGAAGACATCTGGTCAATATAGAGGTCACAATGGCTCATTAGAAGGAGAAAGCAGAGTTTGGCTGAGCTGTGGTTAGATGGCAATGCTGAAAAATCAAACAAATTGGCAAGTACTGTCACAAATTGCAAAAAAATCATGATTGTCTTCTTTGGTGAGAGGTCAAAGTTGCCTTCTTGTATGTTTTTCCCATAGATCTTTGTCCTGGACCTATGTGTCATTTACTATAAAATCAGATGCCAAATTACAGAGTTGGTTCTGAAGACTTATTCTTTAGATTATATCTATTGTTTCTTCAGAGTATTTAAGTATCATGGATGATGCAATTATCTGCTTAAACTGTGTGTAATTGTCATCTTAGTGACTCTTTGCACTGCTACAATTGGTATTGCGAGCGGCAGCCTTATTACTTGTGATTTGCATGCTATTGTTAATTAGATGGCTTGCCTCCCCATGGCAGCTCAGCTTTAATACATATGTATTTTAGACACTTTGTCCTTGAACGTCTGACGCGCTTAGCTAAAAGCAAAAACCACTGTACATATCTAGGGAAATCATGTCTATCTAATACTATATGTGGTGCAATGCAATAGTAAGAAAAGAAACAGTACATTTTATAATTATTAAAAACTCTAAGGCTAGGGACACACTTGGAGGGATGTTTTTGGGATGGCTGTGCTAATGCTAGGTGTTTTTTTCTGTTGCCATTTTGATGCAAAATTAACGCTAGCGTTAACGCATGCACTAACGCATGGTACTTATATGTACCATGAGTTAATGGATGCGTTTCCTATAGGGTAACATGTTAAAAAAACACATGCGTTTTTGCTACAGCACCCAAAAATGCTGCTATCAGCGTTTTTTGTTGCTGATGCGTAGGGTTTTTAGCAGTGCACGCTGACAGTGCGTTTCTTGCATTGGAGCCTATGGATCTTTTAACGGATCTGTTTTTCAACAAGTTCAACTTTGAAAAAATGGTAGGTTTTGATGGATCCAAGGCTCAAGTGTGACCCCAGCCTAAGGCTCTGATTCATCAAGACCAAGGTTCTTCACATGGACCTCGAAGAAGGTGTGGGGTGGAGTGCAAGGCTCCTGATTCATTCCCATCACTGTTCTTCCTACTTTGCTAGAGGTGGGAAAAATGTTGTGAATATGTAAAAAGTCCTAAAATGTGGGTGCAGCCTCACATTAAGCAAACATTTTGCAACTTTTTAATGATTTTTTTACCCCAATTTTATGCTGTTAAAATGTTTTGATGATTTGGGTCCTGTATATTTAACCTTGAAAAAGACAAACATAGGAGAGCTCTATACCATTATTCATGATCCCTACCTAGGCATTACCCTCTCCTACTCCTCACCAGTTCCATACAGCAGCTGGGTATCTCTCTATGTCATACAATTACAATCAAAATAATTCAACGGTCATTGGAAATTAGGTTTATTGGCAAAATGTTGCAATTTTCTGCAGTGAGTAATAAGCTAGTAAAAAAAGAACAATTTTAAAAGCTCAACATAATTAATGTAACAAGGGGTTTCTCCAAATTCAACACAAAATAACAATTTTAATGACTACACAGCTCTGTCAAACCAATGTATGTGTCCAGCATAGATATGCCATAGAAGAGAGCTCTCAGTGTACCAACCTAATACAACTCAGTTTGAAGCTTCCTTCACATGTTCATGCCTCTGGTATGTGTGGCGCCCTTTTTGCCACTTACTGCAGCCACGGACACATGTATATGCGGCGCCCTGTGCCAGGTAAGCCACAGAACCAACTAGTACACCAAGTGATTTCCACATCTGGTACCCACAAACACCCAGCATCTTCCACTCCAGGCCTGTAGGGGAGCACCACTGGTTGCTGTTAAGCCAGATCCCCTATAAATACAGGTGCTGGGGTGGAGTTAGCCAGAGTGTGCAATCGCTAGGAGAACTGTTAAGATCAGCTCAGAGCCTAGTAAGCAAAACTGGTTACCAGAGCCATGCTAGGCCAAAACCAGTGCACCGCCAGAGCCAGTTTGAGGGTCCAGAGAGTGAGGATGAAAGGCAGAGGTGAGGAACAGTACAGCGGGGCAGAGGAGCCATACCGGCTCACCCCAATAGAATACCAGTCAGTAGAGTCTGAGTCTGCAAGGGAGAAATTAGCCCAGCAGAGAACCCCAGTACATAGTGGAGGCTGCAGCACTCACCATTTAAGAGCCAGGAGCTGCAGAAGAGGTAGCGGTAGCCAAGTGAGAGCCCTCAGTGCAGCAACACAGGTATGAGAGGAACAAGAGAGGTCAGGCCTGGTTTCACATACGGCAGACTTCAGGACAAGGGATCAGGACAGGGAGGCCTATAGCCCACTCAGTGTGGAAATCCCAAAGTGCACCCTTCAACCCTGGGAGTGTACCTGCAAACCACCAGTACAGAAAAGACTTTCTTGTGTGTGTGTCCATTCTTCTAGCCCGTCCCACACAGCGATGACTGCACTACCCTATACCACCATTATACCCTTACAACCCCACCGGTGCCATCACCGGATCTACAGGTGGCGTCACGACATTCTTCTATAAACTCTTATCCCTGTAAATATTCCCCTTTTTGTCACCCGAAGGGTACAGACTCGGGCACCGACAACCCGTGACATCCCTGCATCCAACCACCCGAGATCTGAGTCCCCAGACCCTTGTGGGGCCCGACATATACCAATGTAAATAGTCATCTTTAAACATCTGTGCTTTGACATGGACCTTGTGTCCGTGTAGAGCACCTGCATGTCGGCATGCTCCACTCGGCGACAAGTCTGTTTTTAGCTCGGCAGCATAGATGCCAAACAAGCCACACACTGATGTGAATCATGTGACATCTGAAAAGACACTAATGAGCCATGCACACAATGAACAGATCTGTAGGACACTGTTCACACCACCAAAAGACTGAATCACAAAAAACAATCAGAAAAACGTGCAATAATACTCTGTTAAAGTTTTTTAACAGAGTATTATTGCACGTTTTCTGATTGTTTTTTGTGATTCATGTGACATCTGAGTGACACAAACTATAAAAAACGCATGTCACCGAAATGAATGGATTTCATATTTACCTGTCACACTTGCTTCCGGACCCCGCTCATTAAGCTCATGAATATTCACTGCACTGAAAGCAAGAGCAGACCCGAAAGCAAGTATGACAGCAGCGCTGGAGAAAGGCAAGTATAAAAATTCATGCTGCCTGTATGATATCCAGATGTCACACGGATAGCACATGGACGACACGGACACACAGTCATACAAAACTACAAAATGGACTGTCAAACATAAGCATTTTATGCATGGATATTTGAAGGAAGCCTTAGGCTGAGTTCACATGTCCAGTAATAATTCATTAGAACAAATCCTGCACAGATCTATTGGCAAAAAAGTTATGAAAACACAATTTTTTTGCCTGTTGCTAAATAACTGATTTCTACAGAATCCATTTTTTTAACATTGAATTTTATAGAGAACAGATCCATTAAAGGCCACATCACACGCTTCAATATCGTTGACGACATCGTTCAAAACTCATGTGTTTGGTGACGCACAAACGATGTCGTGAATGACATTGTAGCATGTGACACCGCGATGTCACCAACCAAATTGAACGATCCTTTAATGGATCGTTCATCTCAGATTTGTGAACATATTCTCAAATTTGGCGATGAACGATCCTTCAACCTGCTGGATGGTGCTGTGTGACACCGCGATGAACGATCTTCCAGGTGCACAGCCTATGCTCGGAGATGGTAACCATGGTACAATTCGGGTAACTAAGTGCCACGTGGCGCTTAGTAACCCGATGTGTACCTTGGTTACCAGTGTTCTCTTGGTCCTGATTGCTGTGTGACAGTTCACCAGCGATCAGAACGATGTTGTTAGCAATCGCGCGTTCATGAGATCGCTAACAACATCGTTCACGAAATTGAAGCGTGCGACGTGGCCTTCACACATTGCTATTTACATTCTGGATCACGGAAGCAAAAAAAAAATCCTTTGCAAAAGAAATGGATGATTAAATATTAATTAATCAGTTCATGCATCCATTCTCCATAGACTCCCATGTTAAAAAAATTGATCCAGCAAATATGAATTTTTTCAAAAAGGAGAAAAGTTGTATTTACACAATGTTTTTGCCAATGGATTGCTGTTGAATCCATTCTAACAGATGATTACTTTTCTTGTGAACTTAGCCTTAAGGTACCGTCAAACGGCAATTTTGCAAGCAATTTCACTGGCAATTTGCTGGTTGCAGTGAAATCATGGATACATGGTTCCATTTCTACACAGCAACAAAACAGAACCGTGTATCCATGATTTCACTGCAACCAGCAAATTGCCAGTGAAATTGCTTGCAAAATTGCCGTGTGTGACGGTACCTTTAGAGAAGCAGGCCAGAGTGAAATTAAAGAGTGCTGAATGTAGTGCATCTTTATGGTGCTATGGACTGGAGTAAATTTCTGCTAACATGTATACTCTTTTCTGGTGTATTTTATGTTGAGCTTTTTAAGCTGTTATTAGTCCTGACCCAAAAGTCGTAGATAAAAAAGTTTTGTGCAGTTCCTGCTCTCCTAGACTATAATACTAAGCTGCCTATTACACTTATATAGTGTTTAGAATTAATATAAATCAGTTATTCATTAATTGCTCCTTAACAGTCACCACTCTCCCCCTTCCCTCTCAAAAGGTTTCAGCTCGTACCTATATATACATGCTGTGCTTAGTAACCCGATGTGTACCCTGGTTACCAGGGAATACATTGGGTTAGAAAGGTGTCACACATGCCGATCAATATGGTCCTGGCCATTCTGTAGCGATCAGCAAGCTGATCGCTGGTCGCTGCAGCATGTCACACACAGCGACATCGCTGAGAGGTCGCTGCAACGTCACAAAACCTGTGACGTTGCAGGGATATCGCTGCGTGTAACGATACCTTAAGTTGGAGTCTGGACATCTTGTGTACAGATAGAAGGATTGGAGACCTGTGTCGATAGTACCTTATGTGACATCACGCTAATGTGATTGAAGTGTTTGTTCTCGGACTCACAGATGCTCACTACAGAGGGAGGGGGAAGAGCTGATCAATCAGGCATGACATATTGTCCCTTATGGGAGTGGTGACTTTTAAGGAGCAGTTAATGAATAACTGATTTATATTAATTCTAAACATTATACAAGTGTAAAGGTACATTGGGGAGTTTCACAGCGATAAATCGCCTCTAGCCTGTCACCTGGTTCCTGAGCACTGTGCTGAAATTAGGCGACATGCGATTTATCGCCGCAAAATTCCCCAATTACACGCCGCAAATGTGAGGCAATTACACGGCGATTGTTCCAGGGCGACATATCGCCTTTAGGATTCCCAGCCGCTGTTGCGGCGTGTAAAGGTACCTTAACAGGCAGCTCAGCATTATAGTATAAGAGTGCAGGGACTGTACCAAAAAGTTTTTCTCCCTGGAGTTTCCCGTTAAGCCTCACTCATATTAAAAAAATTAGGAGCTTATGTAAAAACTCAAAGGTGCAAGTTGAAATCATAGCACAATATCAGGATCTGTTAATGTGGAGCCCACTGGGACGGGGTACTCGGTACCGGACCGGGGTACTGCTGTGGAAATCACCGCGGTCCGGACCGTGTCCCAGGTTTTCACAAGTAAAAGGGGTATTTACAATGATTAGTTTGTCGTGATGCCACCCATGGGTTGTGGTCAGTGATGGGACCACCGCTGCAGTGCAGCTCTGCCAGGAGGATGGAGGGATGGGTGGGCTGCACCTAGATGGATGAGCCGCCGCGGGTTGGGCTGCTCCTGGCAGGGTAAAAGGTGTGTAATGCACGGTTCAGTATAGCTGGAATCAGACAAGAAAACTGAAGCAGGGTTCACCGGGTTTACTCTCAAGTTCTTCAGTGCAAGCAGTTTACAACACAGTTCATGGTACAGTTCCATTCACAACTCCATTAACTCCGGGCACTTGAACTCTCTGCAGCCAGGCTGTTGCTCTGAGACCCCTCTCTCTTTCTATATGTCCTTTCAGGCTTGTTCTCTCCCTCTTTCTCTGTTCTTCCTGCAGATTGTATGGCGGCAGCTCAGCCCCTTGGATGTAGCTTCCCCCTATGTGTGTGGGCGGTAATCCGGGTCCTCTTGGATGCTGCTGAACCTCCAACCCTGTAGTGGGAACACAGATCTGGAATCTGTGTTCCCGCCAGTTTGTCTTGGGAGACGGTGTGTAACTTCAGTCCCTCAGAGCGATACTCTGGTGTTAGCCTAGCCTGCAGTAACCTGTCTTTCAAAGTGTTACCAGGCTCCTTCTAACCGTGTGACTTCCAGTTACAATCAGGGAATCTATCCCGCTGTATGGTTGGTTCTACGTTTTCCTCGGACCTGGTGATACTGGTCCGGTCTCTGTCCTCACACTCCCCTGGGATTCCGGCTATGGACGAGCTTTCTCTCCATAGAACAGTGTCTCTGTGGATTCTGTGCCTCCAGGGAGCCCTATCCCTCCGGGATGTGTCACTGTCTGTCTGGTCTGGCTGCTCGGTTCACTATGCACTTGGTCTTTACAGATCAGCTTACTTCGGCCTACTAACTCCTCCTCTCTTTTCCTCTTTTGCACTATCTGTCACCTTCCTTCCTTCCTTCCCACCCACTTTCCTCTAACCCCCACCCCTTTCCCGCTGGAGTCCGGATCCGGGTTGGGTGTTGTGCTCCAGTGAGTGTGTATGTGCTGTGAGGTGTTTGGTGCACAAACTGTCTATCTATTACCTCGCTGCTGTTTGCTATGTGGCCACCTGGTTGACACATTCCCCAGAGTTAAACCGGCATGCCCCACGCCGTCCACCATTGATCCCCCGAAAAGGCATTTTTTTATTATAACAACATAACATTAAGTATACTTGTCTTCCACTTAAGGAGGCACAGGTTCTTTAAACATTACATTGTTAACTATATACACATTTAGGACACAGTTCGCAGCCCTCTATGGCTGTAATGCGGAGGCCTCATGACCCTCAAGTCACCAATTTGTGGCCAAGTTGTTTCTTTCTGTGTCAGCATTTTACACACATTGTACTTTAACCTTCAGGGACACGGGTTACACAGTCACTGTACAGTTCTAAGAGTCCTGTGGCGTAAATACTGGCTCTCTATTAGCACACTGGGTTAAGTGCTAACTTTTTAAAACTACCTCATTAAATTTCTCATTCTAAAACTCACATTAAAGGCACATTACTTTTCTTCAAAAGTATAAAAACTAGCAAAGGCACAAGTGCTTCAAAATCGTTCAAAAGTACTCTGCAAGTCCAAGTTCTGTGCACAGTCTAAAAGTGCAACCTGGTCTTAAAACCAATGGGGAGCATACCGGTGCTCAACTATATACAAGAGAATGCTATCACGGACGATAAGTGATAAAAATGTCCATAACACTAAGACAGACAGGGGAAAGGACTATTCATCCATTCATTCATTCAGGTATGGATGGGGTCAATAAGGATCACATCACATTCACACTTACAGTTCTTGCAGCAGGATCTGAGTCTTCATTCCTTTTTCTTCCAAGGCAGGTCTTGTGGAGTTCTCCGGGTCGGGAACAGATCTAGAGATTCCAGAGCACTGGATAACAAATGGCTATAGACATCTGGGTTACCACATCTACCATAGTCTTTGTAGCAATGTCCTCAGAGGTAGTTGAATCTGGGTAAATTCCTGGATCCGGGTGTGTTATCTCAGGATCCTCCATGTTTGAGGGCTCATTCTCTTCCATCGATCTTACGGACAGTCTCCTCACGTTAACATCATGTGTCACTGTCTGTCTGGTCTTGGCTGCTCGGCTCACTCTGCCTACTTGGTCTTTACAGCTCAGCCTTTACTAACTCCTTCCTCCTCTTTTCCTCTTTTTGTACTATCTGCCACCTGACCTTTCTTCCTTCCCACCCACTTTCCTGTAAACCCCACCACCCTTGCCCGCTTAGAGTCCCAGGCTCTGGGTTGGGTGTTGTGCTCCTGTGGGTGTGTATGTGCTGTGAGGATGTTTGGTGCACAAACTGTCTATCTACCTGGCTGCAGTTTCCTATGTGGCCACCCTGGTCGCAGTGGCGCCATGTTAACACATAGTTCTGGAACAGAAACTAGAGGAAGATCTCCAGACAATATTATGTTCAAACATGTACCCAATGTATTAAATGTGCAACATTTTAATAAATTTGGAATAAAAAATCATAATGGAGCCTCAAACAAAATGACTTAGGCTGGTTTCAAACTACAGTTTTTTTTTTAATCCAGGGGAACACAGGTAAAACCTGCATGTCCCAGGAATTGTAAAACATGATGCAAGTGGATGCGCCTGCACATGTATTCTCACTTTTCCGTCTCACGGATCAGTGATAATACCGGTGCATTATGATCCCGTTGCATTAGATTTTGATGGTGTTTTGCTTGATCCGGTGGAAAATTTCACAGCCCCTAGTGGGTGTATCATTAAAAACTGGGTTCTGGGCATGCCTGTAACAAAACCGGGATCCAGTGTCCGGAGCTAGCCAGATCCGGATTCTGCCAGATCCGGGGTCCACAGAGCACCATTATAATTTAACCCACATTACCCGGATCCAAGTGTGTATGGTCACCAAAATTGTTACATAATGCATTTTGGTTTCAGTGTAACAACCGTGGACACCCGGATCAGGTGTGAACAACTGGATGCATGAGCAAGTTCCTGCTGCTTCATTGAAAATCAATGGGACTGAAAACGGATGCGGGTGCATCCAGTTTCATCTAGATTTACATGGATACCAAAAACCTTGCGTTAAGGTGTGATCAGGCTGAAAACCGTGTACAACCTCATCTGGATTTGTGTGCAACTGTATGCAACTGCAGAGGTATAATGCCTGATCTGAGTGTTGGATCAGGCGAAAAAAAAGCTACGGTTGCATTGGTTTATTTTGCCCGATCCGTTGGAAAGTTGAAACTTTACATAGGACACGCCTGATGGGAGGATTTTGAGAGGGGCTCTGGGCATACTAAGTGTGAAACCCGGATCCAGCCTAGCTAAATCCGCCACTGGCAAGATCTGGCCCTATTATTCTACTTTTGGCGCTGCCTCCAGTGACATCTGGCATTTTAATGAGTCACTAAATCACAACTTTGTCCATCCAGGGAGGTAAAAAACGTATTTGTTAGTATCTGGTGGAAACCTTATGCCACCACATGTCCCTGTGTCCCCATTCTAACTTGATCGAGACAGGCCTGATCAGGTAACATCAGGTTTCGGCCGGATTAGGACACTGCATAAAAATTGCAAATGTAAAATCACCCTTAAAAGGGTCCACACATAATAATGCCCCCAATATATTTGTGGAAGAGACTGCACAACCGAAGAATATCAGGATGAAACATCCATTTCTCTCGTCTACATGTTTTTTACATGTGGTATTACAGCACAGGCCCATTCACTTAAATGGAGCTGAGATGCAAATCACATTCAACCTGTAGACAGAGGTGGCACTGTTTGTGAAGGAAATCAGCCATGTTTGTAGAATTCTGGACAACCCCTTTAAATATAGCTCTAAAAAGCTTCACTTTCTCAGTAGTTCATGAGTGATTTTTTTTTAGGAAGCAAACAATTTTTTTTAACTTACAGAATAATTTTGTATGGAGAGAGCAAACACATTTCTCTCATTCTTGCGTAAGTCTGCAACAGTCAAAACTAATCCAATGACGTTCAGTTCCAAATTTAAAAATAGAAACTGGCAGCAAAGTTTAGAAAATCAAAGTAATTTGTGCGTAGTAGTCATGCAAATAACTGATAGAAGATTTTAAATAGGCTAATTGTGCCTTTTACGCCTGCTGCAAATTCTCCAAAATGTCTATATTTGTACAAAAATGCTTCTTTGCATAATTTGGAGAATAGTGTGGAACAGTTTTAGGTTTATAGTCAAAGGCAGCTAGATCTCTTCTGAACCTCAGAGCCATGTCTAGGAGTAGTCTGGCAGGAAAGTGCCCCTTGTCTTCAGGGTCAGAGCTTAAAGAGGACCTGCCATCCATTATTACTCATTTGATTTAGTAAATACTTGAAAAGCTCATGAAAAAACAATTCTATATAATCTGCTTGTTTAGCTGCATTATTCCTTTGTGATGACTTGTATGACTGCTTTGACAACTGTGTGAAATAAAATGTGAAATAGAGGAATTTCATAGCTCAGGACCTTGCAAACAGAGACGCCTTGTTACTGGCTGCTGGGCTATCATAAACCAACCACTTTATGTGATAAGTATCCAAATGTTTCTTTTTTCAATAGCAGTAATGCAGCTCAGTAGTTCCCTTATTTAATGTTTGCATGCTTTATCTCTGCAGAATGCTATGTTAATAGATTGTTACTACACTCATTATGGCCACTTTACACGTCCCAACATCGTTTCAATATTGGATACAATGGCACGGGAGTGCGCACTTTTTTTGACTGAAATCCAAGATCGCATAGGAGCTGTCACACAGGGTGATATCGGCATGCAACACAACTGTGATGTCTACTCCACCTTGTACGAGCGACCCAGGAACGACCATTTAACATGGGAGTGAATAGAGGAAGTTGCTCTCCAAGTCGGTGTTGGGCTGTCACACAGCACGATCCGGCCACAACGTCCATCCAATATCGGGCAGTTGGAGAGCATGCACAATTCTTCTCCGATATCGTTTTGGCATCGTTCTTGCGTCGAATTTCACATTTACACCACACAACGCACGAATGATATCGGCGCCAACGCACTAACCACGTGACTTTTTATCAGAGTTGGACGAAGATATTGGAACGTGTAAAGTGGCCATGAGACCAGTATTTCTCAACTCCAGTCCTCAGGACCCACTAACAGGTCATGTTTTCAGGATTTCCTTAGTATTGCACAGGTGATAGTTTAATCACCTGCATTGAGGATAATTCAAACCCCTGTGCAAAACTAAGGAAATCCTGAAAACATGACGTGTTGGTGGGTCTTGAGGACTGGAGTTGAGAAACACTGTTTTAGACAGTAACAAGGAAGGTGACTATAACCTGTCGACAATGGAAATGGCTACACCCAGTAGTAAATTTATCCTAACATTTTCAAGAGAAAAAAATAGGAAAGACACATTGTTGTTAGTTGGCAAAACATCACTGGGCAATATACATGTATCCAATGTAATTGTCTGTTGATGAGAACTGGCTCCAAGTACACTAGTACCTTGACTTAAGAGTTCACCAACATAAACATTTTTTGAGATAAGATCCATGGCTCTGTAGTTTTTTTTGCTTTATGATGTGAGCACAAATGTGAGTTACAAGGAGCTGAGCAGCTGCTGTGTAATCACTTGTGCCTGCTCATTAAGCAACTGAAATAAAACCCTGCTCCCCGGGTCATCATCACGGACATGGGGAACAGTGAATACAGTATCCCGGCAGCTAATCAGCATGTGGGAGCGTAGGGCTCACACACACTGATCGGATTTCTGCATCACACCACACATTTAAAAAAAAAAAAAAACAAATTATACTCACCCACCCTTCACTCCCCCTCAGCACAGCAATCTCATCATGCAGGCAGTTGACTGTGTATGACAGAACTCAGCTGATCAGCCTGAGATCAAGTCAGCTGATCACTGCAAGGGAAAAGCGGGAGTGTGAGTATAAGTTTTTTTTTTTATTTTATAGTGTATAGCATGATGGGGACTGTGTATGAGGATGGGGTGCCATAAGTAGGGTCTGGAAAAGATGAAGCAGAATGGTGGCTCAGTGGTTAGCACTGCAGCCATGCCGTGCTGGAGTCCTGAGTTCATATAACACCAAGAACATCTGTAACGAGTTTGTATGTTCTCCCCATGATTGCATGGGTTTCCTCCCACACTCCAAAAGACATACTGACAGGATGTTAGATTGTGACAGTATTGCTGATGTATATAAAAAAGGTGAAATTAATAGCACTATATGAATAAGAAAACATATACCGTATATCAATAGCAATTCAATAAATTTTAATGGGAAATTTAATTTGACATAAGAGCAAGTTGAGTTAAAAGCTCGGTCATGAAACAAAGTAAACTCCTAAGTCAAGGTATTACTGTACAAGAGTCATTTTTATAAATATCCAAAGGGTTAACAGAAAGTGCTGGGTTTCATAGATCCACCGCGCTGACCTCCAGTGAAGACAAACAGAGTGATGTATAAAACTCTGTTTAATGGGTAATTTGCCTACCGGTTTCGTGATTTCAGTTATCACTTCATCAGGAGTCCTTCCACTAAAGGGGGGCACTGAGGATAATTGTACAAAAGGAAATTACTCTATGTGCGCTCCATTTCCCTTTTTATTATTTTTATAAATAGAGAGATCCAGCTCTATGCAATCTTTATCCAGGATACTTGGAGCACAGACTTGTGTTTGCTGAGCCGTGATGAATCCAAAGAAAAAAGTAATCAAACTTCACGAGTAAAACCTTACTTTATTGTAGATCCATCCATGGCAAGATTCCATATAGTATGGTATGCACAACACGTTTCTGATATGTGAACACTTAATTATGATTTACTGGTGAAACTAGATTACCTTATTCATTTTATGAGTGACAAGTGATGCTCCTTGGTCACCCAATCCACAAAGGTTCTCTCTCTTTGTGTCTGCAGTGTGCTTCTAAGGTTTCCATCAGAAATCTTTCACATATATATTTACCAAATGCCATGCAGTGGTATCTGTCACATATTGAATTTTTTTTAACAGGTAGCATCTGTATACAAAAATGCAGTTGATTGTGATAATCCATGCAACTCAAAAAACAGACAAACACCTGGTAATAGGGCCCGTGGTGCTCTCTTCGTAGGATACATAATGTGTATGGCCAACATACAATAGTAAGAAAATCTAAGGACAGCCCTCATCAATACACAAATTTCAGGATACCCATTCGCCCTGATAAGATCCTATATGTAAATCCAATTCTGTCTTTTTCATATTTTAGTACATTCTATGTTATTAATAATTTCTGTTATTTCTTGATTAATTAAATAGATATTGAAATAAGGGTGAAATATTTCCTTTCATCCACTTTATGGTATATCTTTTAAATAGAACATCCAATTTTTTAAATCTTAGGGTTCCATTACACGTCGCAATATCGTTCCGATATCACATACAATTTCACATGAGCGCGCATGTTTTTGGCACTTGTCCAAGATCGCATAGGAAATGTCACACAGGGTGATATCAGCAGGCAACGCAACTAGGATGTTGTACGCAACTTTTGTGCCCTGGGTATGAGCAACCCAGCATCCGAGCATTTACATTGTAGTGAATACGGGAAGTTGAGTTCCACATCGTAGTTGCGCCGTCACACAGCATGATCATGCCAGATCACATATGCAACATTGTACAGTTGAAGGGCTTGCACAATCTTCTTGCGATATCGTACCTGCGATTTATTGCAGTCGCATCGCCCTGTTACACGACACAATGCACCAACGATATCAACTGCAACGACCACACCACGTGACTTTTTGTCAATGTTGCATTGCGATATTGCGATGTGTAACGGTACCCTAAGAGCTTCTGCATAAAACTAATTGAATTAGCATTACTTACCCCCTGTCTCCTACAGTACTGTGTCTCCATTATTGCCCCCATATCTTTGTAGAGGTGGTGACATTGGGGCAACACCCACAACACATCACCTCTGTGACCTCTGCAGCTAATCACTGGGCTCAGCAGTCATATTAATGAAAAAAATGAAAATAATTGTGTTTCTATGATGGGGCATCTCTTAAAAATGTATGCCATTGTAATGCTAGGATAATGGTGGAATGACCAAACTGCAAGACAGCAAGCACAGCATGCCAGTCACACTTTGCACTAGCCGTCATGCTACTGTGCAGCCTTTAAGGCCTGTAAGGGGGGAACTTTGGCAGAGTCCTGCCCAGTTGGTAAAAAGCGTGGCGGCTGATGACTGGGCGTACAGGCCACAGCTGGATGAAACTCTCAATAAAGCCAAGAAAGTAGTGCAGTACAAACATTACTAACAGTCAGAGCAAAAGAGCAAACAAAGATCAGCACACCAACTACTAACCACAGTACCCAAATACAACTGAAATAATCAGGACAACATAGAGGATATGGCAGGTTTAAATCTGCCTCACAGAGGTCACTTGACATCGCTAAAACAAGGCCCAATCTCCACCCTCAGCCCAGAGAGGCAAAAGAGGGGATGAGTCAGGTTGAATGGTTGAACCTCCCACCACCTGGCTGATCCAGCAGACACAGCATTCTGTATCCACTGCCAAATGTTGACATCAGGGGACCCGGTGTCCTTAAACATCAAAATCGCTGGGAGTGATGGCATCCTGCCTCCCAGCAACACCAAAAGTAAGTCTCCCAGAGCAAAATTCACAGCCAGAGTAAGCACCTTTGCTAGCTCTGCCTTCCAGAGGTGATAGCCCACCTCTCTTGTCCAGTGAGGGGTAACGGGTAACCTGCTCAAAGAGCCCACTCGTGTATACAGCCAAATCTGACAACCAACTTGTATACATTTGGCCTTTTAAAAGAGAGGCTAAACATGCAGTAAGCCATGCTATAAATTTATAGTGACATATGTCAGAGCCCTCCATCAGAGGTATATATCGGAAACTCCTCCTAACATATCTCCAAGCCAAAGCTCGACCACAATGAGGGAAATTTATCTAATTAAATGCACCAAAATTATTGTAATTTTTTTTTTTTTAAAAAGACCTGTCATTCATGGCCTGTTTTATATTTATTACATGGCAAAGTGTTTCAGGCACTTTTGCAGCTTGTCTGACTAGGGTAGGGGGCATGGTCTCCCTGAAAATGGTGTCACTTATTGGGAACATGGTGAGGCCTAACAAGTGATGTAATGTGCCACAAAATGTGCCAGAATTGTCACTCACATTTCTGGCAAAGTAAGACAACTAAAAAGTGATGTAAACTTAATCTAGAAAGTCTGAAGCTACACCAGATTTTTCCAAAGTATAAAGTGCAATGATAAAAAGGATGCATTTTAGACTGTCTAGTCTAAATTTACATTGATAAATCTGACCAAATGTGTAGAGAACTAAGATTCAAGATAATGGTAGGACATGAATTTACCAGCATAAAAACAACAATACTGGCATTGTACATGCAAATCTTAAAGAGCTCTACAGGAATGTAATAAAAGTACTTCTATTGTGTAATTGAGTCTGGCCGGTAGGTAAGGAGTTACTCGAATACCGGGACGGTGGCTTCGGTGAGGATCACGGCTGGTCGGATCCCGGTTCCGTGCCCTGGACACTCAATGGCTGATGGGGATGATAATTGGGGATTATACGTGACGCCACCTGTGGTGTCTGGTAAGCAGTTACCAGCGCTGCAGCCGGGCGCTGAGGTGGTGGTGTGGTGCAGTAGAGGTAGTACAGCTCCCCAACAGGTGGAGCTTTTCCTCAGTCCGGTGGGATGGATGAGGGGAGTTGTAGTTCAAATCTCTATGGTGCTGCAGAGGCCTTTCGGGCGACGGATTAAATGAAGCCAGAGATCAAATCAGCTCAAAACAGTTCTTTTACTGGAACCAGATGGATAAGGTACATGGTACAGTCTGGCTCACCGGGGATTATAGCCACAGATTTTAGGATTCACCACAGAGTCCGTCAGAGGTGTCTCTCAATTATCTTTCTTGGTCTCTGTTCACAATGGCTCTCTGCCCTCCCACGCTGAAGTCTGGTTACTAGTCCCCAGGTCTGTTGCCTTAAGTCACTGTTACCTCTTGGAGTCTTGGACCTAGCTGTGGGACAGAGGTTAGGTTTCTTGGTGGGTGTCGTGGCTCCCTTATTAAGGCCCACAATGCGCTGGTCTACGGTTTGGGATAAACCTGTTCAAAACCGCCTCAGCTCCAGTTTTACCGGTGTGACCTGGGCACTCCAGACGGCTCCGACCAGACCTGGAGTGTCTCCTTCTTGTCTGGGTCACCTCTGCCCCTTAGAAGTGCCCTCTCTTCAGTACAGTAGGGTCCCCTGCATCCATCCGTTCTCTCTCTCACCTAAGCTCCACCCCCCTGGGACCTACTGAAATACAGTCCCCTGTGCTAGAGTGCCTGTGGGTGGGTTCTGTGGAAAGACTCTGTAGCTTCCCCCCTCCACCTGTGACTACGGAGATACTACATCTTCTTTTTGGGGTGCAGTACCTCCCTCTGGCATCTGGCCAGAGGGGCGCCACATAATTCAAATTGCATCACATCCTATGCAGTCACATGTCAGGATAGGTTCCAGACTGAAGAAACACAGTTCCCAACATCTGTGTCTCAATTGACAAAGGAACTATGTTGTAAGCACACATATCAGCGAGCTGAGAAGGGTTGTAATAGAAGACAAAATAAATCTTCTTATTGACTGGCTGCACACAGAAGACTGAAGCTGAACAAAAAAACAAGGAAAAGATTTATTTCTTCTCCTGTCACAACCCTTTTCAGGAAGATGTGTGCTTACAATTCTGTTGAGACACAGGTCAATTGAAGCTGTAGGTTGAGACACAGGTCTTGGGAGCGGTGTTTCTTTAGACTGCATCACATCCTGATTATATGACGGTGGCCATTTTATTACAGTTTTTTTACATTCTTGGGGAACCTTTTCAGTGAAGGTGCTTTTAGGACTAAGATGTACCTAATTAATTATATGTCACTTAATGATTTAGGTGTATTTTATCACTAGCAGGAACCTCCTTATGCCTTACCAGAAAAATGACTTCAATAAGGAACTGGAGCACATTTTTGGCATACATTATACCACTAAAGTGAAGTAATGTTTGAAGGATTTGACATGTGGGTGTCGCCACTTCTTGTCCCGCCCATGCTTGACCCATTTTGGTGAATTCTGACTGAACTGGTATGGAAAGTCCAAAAGTTGTATGGTCATTATATTTTATGCTAGAAATCTGGAAAGAATACTTTGATAAATTGGAGGCAAAGGTTTAGTATTCCACTTGGAATTCCCCTTTAAACATATCACACATAGAAAATTAATATAATGTGTCCTCAAGAACCTATCTTAACCTAAAAATACTTGTCAGATTTTCCTATTTTTTTTCATGGGTCATTCCATTCTTCTTTTTGCAGAAACAGCAATCTGCTTGCTATAACCTTTTTTAATCTTTTTTTTATCTGACATGGTTTTCTGCTTTTAGATTTGCTTTGCTCCCGTGGGAATGCCTTTTGAAGAAAAATATTTGCTTTCATATAACCTTTGTCTAATGAGTTTTAATTCAGCTATCCACTAAAATGTGAGTCAGCGCAAAAACCGATCAGAATTCCAGCTTATAAAATTTATCGAAATGCCATTTGTTTGTGAAGCAATAGTTTTTTTGTATTCTAGAGTATGAGCTAGTTGAATGCAGTCCTAGTCATTTTCTTCAACGTTGAATCATGATTAGGTAAGGTATATATTTTGCATTAAATCCAAGCCAGGTGAAGAATTTTTTCTTACTGTGAAAATAGCTGAATTTCGTCCTGTTGCTCTGGTTGCTTTTGCTCTTAATTACTGTGCTAATACTTTTTCACTTGTCCAATCTACATTGAATGCAGCCGCACAAATGTCTCTTCCCTGTGTTTCTCCTTACACTGATTGCCTATGAGAAAACAATTAAATTTTCACTGTCAACCACAAAGCTCACCACAGTGCTGTACTGCATCTCAAAGTCTTTTCTTATGCTGCATCAGTTCTCTGGAATGCTCTACCCTAAAGAGTTACATTGAAAAGGTATTCTAAAGGTTGAAAATTATCCCTTATTAGTATAACATTTTGATTGGTAGAAATCCAAGCACTGGGACAACCATTAATCTTGAAAACTGGGGTGTCGAAATTCAGCGGATGTTGATCATGCACACTGCCACTCCATTCATTCTTTATGGGACTTATGGAAATTGCCAAGCACTCAGGTGGTCTTCAGCACTGACATTAAAAATAATGGAGGGGTAGTATGCATGATTAACCTTTACTCTATTTAGATGCCTGGTTATCAAAATCAGTGGGAGCCATAGCACTTGATCAACCTTCATTACATTCAGCCAGGGCTCTCCAGGTCGATTGTTCTCTTCATTTATACTGGCCCTGGTGATCAGACCCCCATCTATTGGGAAGTTATCCACATATTATCCCCTAACAAACATAAGCTGACTTATTTAAAGAGGTTGTCCACTATTAGGATAAACTCTTCTGATTCCACATAGTTTCCCAAGTAAAATAGAAAAGACTATATGCATATATTCACCTTCCATGCCGCCATTCCAGCAGTGTCCGTACTTGCGATCCCAGGGCTCATGTGAGGTTATGATGTCACGTAAACCCTACGTCTAATCCAAAATTAATCAACAGGAAGTGAGCGCTGCAGCTACCACTCACTTTTTGTTGATCACAAAATGAAGTAGAAAAGGGACCAAGCCGCGCTACCATAGTACCATGGAAGAAACACTGATGACAGGATAAGAGAAATGATGATTTTTTTCACTGTCGACGCGTTTCTGAGATAAATTCTCCTTCTTCAAGTTCAAAAATCACATACAGTCACTTTTTGTCTGGACGAAGGAGAATTTATCTCAGGAACCCATCAACAATAACATTTTTGAAAAAAAAAATCACCATTTCTCCCCTGTAATCGTTGTGTCTTCCACGGCAGCGCGCCTTGGTCCCTTTCCGCCTCCATTTTGGGATCACCATTACTAAGGGTTCTGCAACAGTTGTGTCTATGCTTAAATAGTAGTTGTGGTTCATTACAGCTATGGCAGGTGAGCCTGTCAACCCTCCACATTGTTATCTTCTTCCTAGATAAGACCCAATTTGTACTCCTCTTGTGTTTCCTGTGCATACTTAGACTAACTTTGTGTTAATTGTTCCTGTGTCCGAAGGCAGGGAGGTAAAAGTGAGGGTATGTGGGGCTCGTGTGACGTCACACAGCATCATGTGAGGCCCGTGAATGCAATTACGGATACCGCTGGAACGATGTCAGCACCAGAGGTGAGTATAATTTTTATTTTTTTTCCCTGGGGGAAACATGGGGAATTAGAAGCGGTCTTAGTAATGGACAACTCCTTTAATTCCCAACACCCACAGTTTTGAGCTTGTAATTAAAAACAGTAAATTTTAGATAAATCGTTCATGTCTTTATCATTTTCTCATTTACCGTATATACTCGTGTATAAGCCGACCCGTGTATAAGCCGACCCCCCTACTTTTGCCCCCAAAACCTGGGAAAACCTATTGACTGATGTATAAGCCGAGGGTGGACCCCAGCACAGGTATACAGCCCCCAGCAGTGTGGTATACAGCAGCCTCCCCAGTGGTATATACAGGCCCCAGCAGTGTTACAGCAGCAGCCCCAGTGGTATATACAGCAGCCCCAGTGGTATATACAGCAGCCCCCAGTGGTATATACAGCAGCAGCCCCAGTGGTATATACAGCAGCAGCCCCAGAGGTATATACAGCAGCAGCCCCAGAGGTATATACAGCAGCAGCCCCAGTGGTATATACAGCAGCAGCCCCAGAGGTATATACAGCAGCCGCCCCAGAGGTATATACAGCAGCAGCCCCAGAGGTATATACAGCAGCCGCCCAGAGGTATATACAGCAGCAGCCCCAGTGGTATATACAGCAGCAGCCCCAGTGGTATATACAGCAGCAGCCCCAGAGGTATATACAGCAGCAGCCCCAGTGGTATATACAGCAGCAGCCCAGAGGTATATACAGCAGCAGCCCCAGAGGTATATACAGCCGCAGCCCCAGAGGTATATACAGCAGCAGCACCAGAGGTATATACAGCAGCAGCCCCAGAGGTATATTCAGCAGCAGCCCCAGAGGTATATACAGCAGCGGCCCAGAGGTATACAGGCCGCCCGCCCGCCACCCCATCAGTATACAGGGCCCCCCCACCCATCAGTATACAGGGCCCCCCCCCTTGCTGCCGCAAACCTGTAAAATAATAGATCATTATACTTATCCCTGTGGCCGTCCCTGCCGCTGCTCTGCATCGCGCTCCTCCGGGTCTTCATGCCTCTTCCGGCTTCTTCCGGCTTCCTCCTCTGGTGCACAGACAATGACGTAATTGCCTGCGCCCACCGGAGGAGGAAGCCGGATGAAGCCGGAGGAGCGCGATGCAGAGCAGCGGCGGGGACGGCCACAGGGATAAGTATAATGATCTATTATTTTACAGGTTTGCGGCAGCAAGGGGGGGCCCTGTATACTGATGGGGGGGCCCGGTATACTGATGGGGGGCCCTGTATACTGATGGGGGGGCCCTGTATACTGATGGGGGGGCCCTGTATACTGATGGGGGGGGCCCTGTATACTGATGGGGGGGGCCCTGTATACTGATGGGAGGGCCCTGTATACTGATGGGGGGGGCCCTGTATACTGATGGGAGGGCCCTGTATACTGATGGGGGGGGCCCTGTATACTGATGGGGGGGCCCTGTATACTGATGGGGGTGGCGGGCGGGCGGCCTGTGCAGTATGACTCGCGTATAAGCCGAGGGGGGACTTTTCAGCCTAATTTTTGGGCTGAAAAACTCGGCTTATACGTGAGTATATACGGTATCTTCCTCAACCATTTTCAATTTTTTAAGACCTGAGCTCTTTATTAGGCCACACACTTTTTGCATTTCATGTTTTAGTGCAAACAGGTTCTTGCTGTATACCTGACTTATCTAGCTTATTTAGCTTTATGTGTACTACCTGAATAAGATAGATGGACCATTGTATAAAACAGGCAATTTTACATTCTGTCATCAATGTTCCTAATAGGTTGTAACCTCTTGTGAGTGTGTGAGCCATACCCTTAAGTTATGTTCACATAGGGTATTCTTGCAGCATTTTTGCTACATGATAAATCCAGTTGTTGACAGAAAAAATACTGTTTATTATGCACATTATTCATGTTTTGAATGCATTTTTAGCCATTCATTTGAATGAGTAAAAAAGACATTGGAATAATCAAAATGCTGCATATTGGCATAAGTGCAGATGGCTCCTAATACGCTTTTAAAAAAATTAAGCAACAAATATGTTGCATAAAAAAATGCAGCAAAAACAATACAATTATGCCACCTAGAAACATAGCCTTGCTTTAATTGGTTGAAATATACTGATGAGCGAACCCCCCGATGCCTGGGATTGGGGAACTCACCCAGACTTTTTTGTAAAGTCCAAGTTCGGGCTGGATGTAACTTGAGTTCGAACCTAAGCTTGAACTTTACTGTTATGGGATGGGGCTAGGGGAAGAACTTTAAAATAAATTATATAGTTAATAAACATTATCAATATACTCACTGGGTCTCGTGGCGTGTCTCCTGCAGTCCCGCTGTTCTGGCTGCTTCTACTTCCGGGGCCACTCATTAACGTCCGGGGATATTCACCGCACCTCTTGAGAACTCAGAGGTTTTCTGCTGTTTTCAGCTGTGTTCGCAGGGACGTCAGAGTTCACTGAGTTCATGGCTCAGCCATGAACTAGATTGAACTTTGACTGTTACTATCAGTCTCAGCCTGCTTGTTGTTCTGTACAAACACTTGTCTGTTCAGAGAGATGAAGCAGAGCTGACATTGCTCTGCCTATGAACTAAATCGGACTGAGGTTTTTTTTTCTAATAAAGATGGAGTCTCTAAATGTGTTTTTTGTTTTATTTCTAATAAAAACATTTTTTTCGCTGTGTTGTGTTTTTTTTTACTGTTTACTAGAAATTCATGCTGGCCATGTCTAATTTGGTGTGACACCATAAATTTCGGGCTTAGTACCAGCTGAGAATAAAAAGCTGGTATTAACCCCATTATTACCCAGCGTGCCAACCCCAGAGTCGCTGGAAGAGCTGGGTAAAGCACCTGAAAATGGCGCTATGATAAATGCACTATTTTTAGTTGTGGCTGCGGGCTGCGGTGTTCAGTGTGGGGGCCAAGAACGCTTGGGCCTTACCACGCTGAGAATCCCAGCCCCCAGCTGCCTGGTTTTACATTGCTGGTGATCAAAGTATGGCGAAAGCCCACGCATTTTTGGAATTATTTATTTATATAAATATAACAAATATTGGGCTTCCCTGTATTTTGATTGCCAGTGAGATAAAGTCAGGCAGCTGGAGGTGTTAGCCCATAGCTGTTCCCTTTATCTGTGCTGACAATCAAAAATACCACAAAGCGATACATCATTTTTTAAAATTATTTATTTATTTTTACATTATTGTAATGTCAGTCAATCTGTGAAACGCCCAGCAGCCAATCACAGACGATGTCACAGAGAGTGGGTGTCTGTATTTGGCTGCTGGAGTAATCTGAAACCAGCCCATACATTCTATCATCTAGAATGTATGGGCAGATTCCAAGTTACTCCAACAGCCAATCACAGATGCTCATTCTCTGTCACAGCGTCTGTGATTGACTGTTGGGTCTGTCATAATATAGTAGTGTAAAAATAGATAAATAATTTTAAAACATTACGTAGCGCTCTGTGGTATTTTCGATTCTCAGCACAGATAAAGCGGACAGCTACAGGCTGCCACCTCCAGCTGACTGACTTTATCTAGGCTGGCAAACAAAATACAGGGAAGCTCAATATATTGTTTTAAATTATTTAGAATTATAATAAAAAAAAATGTGGGCTTCCGCCATGTGTTGATTGTCAGCCAGAGAAACAGGAGTGGATGACGATAACTCAACTCTCTTATAGTGTCTAATGCAGCTCACACTAAGCGCTGGTCTTCTGTTTTTCAGCGGCGTCTGTGGAAGCAATATCCTCCTGTTTGCCTAGGATTAGTCACAAACACAATCAGTTTGACTGAGGCACATTTCTGGCCCCGTAGGGATACTTATCCATGCAGATGGCCCTGCATCATCACTTTGTACATCTTGATTCTTTCCTAGTTAACTTCAGACTGCAGACTCAAAATGGTTGCCCATCCTCTTCCTGTTTTACATCAATATATGAGCAGTCTTTCTGTTTTGCTTTGAGACATAGGACCCTAGTGGCTTAAGGCTAGGTTCAGACTTGCGTCTGACCCTAGCCTGTTGGATCCTTTGAAAACTTAGAAATTCTGAGGCAGAGTGCATAGCGTTACCGCCATGTAATGTTATGCGCCGCCTGTGTATTGATCCCTATGGCAACCAGAAGCTAAGCACTGCCTCCGGCTCCCCTTACAATTCCCGGATATGCACTTATGCAGAGCACACGGTGCTTAGCTTCGGGTTGGCATAGGGATCATAACACAGGCGGCACATAGCATTACATGCAGGTAATGCTATGCACTCTGCCTCAGAATTTCTAAGTTTTCAACGGATCCTGCAGGCTAAGGGCAGACGCAAGTCTGACCCTAGCCTAATAACAACATCCCTACACGGAAAAGAAAATAACAGATCAATAGCACAGTGTTACTGTGGAGCCCACTGGGACGGGGTACTCGGTGCCGGACTGGGGTACTGCTGGGGGATGTCACGGCGGTCCTGGTCCGGACCGTGTCCCGGGTTCGCACAAGTAAAATGGGGTGTATTTACAGGGGATTTGTCAGTCGTGACGCCACCCACATGTGTGGTCAATAATGGGGACCACTGCTGCTGCAGAACCTCCGGGGATGATGTCTTTGTAGCTAGGATGGAATAGTTCCTGTGGGCAGAACTGGGTTCCCCGGGGCAGTGGTGGTTGAAGTCTGTGATGGTGGTTATTGATACTGCAGGAGAATAGCAAAGAACCTCATTTTAGCCCGGGTATCAGCAGTAGATTCAAATGCTGCTTTTAATCCAGCTATTAGATGCTCCACTGTGTCCTTATCTGTATCCAGCCAGGATGCGACCTCCCGCTGTGCATTGCCTGTTAATTGTCCAATAATCATCCCTACGCGTTGGACTTCAGTGAGGGGGTACATCACATAGTATGCCTTTATCTTGCTAATAAAGTCATTAAGAGTGTTAGGCTCACCGGAGTATTGGGGCAGCCACATTGCCCCTGGAGTATACGGCATCAGGAGCGGCATAATAGGCACTGCTCCTTGCGCCGCAGCACCGCTGTGTGCTGCTCCTTTATCCGGTGCTGGATTCTCACCGGCTGCTCCGCCGCAGCTTGGCACCGCTGGCTGCGACATCCTGTGCCCCCTTAGTTAAGGTCCGCCCTCCATCTTCCGCTTCTGTCCGGATGTCTAACAAAGGTTCCGCTGCGCACCAGGGATTCTCTTCCCTTCCAGATGACGTCAGAGCAGTGAGCAGTTTTTCTTCCCGCGCGTCGCGCGCTCTGTAATGGCGGATTTTGAAATTTACAGTCTCTGTGGCGCAGTTAAAATTCAGCTTGGCGCGCGCCCAGCAATGGCGGCAGATTTAAAACAGTCACTAATCATGGCACACAATGCCCGGTACCGGGCACGGTAGATCCTGTTCGTGACGCCAGGTTGTGGAGCCCACTGGGATGGGGTACTCGGTGCCGGGACGGGGTACTCGGTGCCGGACCGGGGTACTGCTGGGGGATGTCACGGCGGTCCTGGTCCGGACCGTGTCCCGGGTTCGCACAAGTAAAATGGGGTGTATTTACAGGGGATTTGTCAGTCGTGACGCCACCCACATGTGTAGTCAATAATGGGGACCACCGCTGCTGCAGAACCTCCGGGGATGATGTCTTGGCAGCTAGGATGGAATAGTTCCTGTGGGCAGAACTGGGTTCCCCGGGGCAGTGGTGGTTGAAGTCTGTGATGGTGGTTATTGATGCTGCAGGAGAATAGGGGTAGCAGTAGAGATGATGAGAGTGGAGGTAATGGCAGTTTATGAGGGAAAATGGGGTTTCAGCTTAAGGATCACACACACTCACGGTTTCTGTAGTTTTCCAAGTCTTTACTTGCAGATGGTATAATACAGCATTGTCCACGGAGTCTATACTGGGTTGCTCCCACCCTGACCGTGTCTTTGGCTTCCTACTTATGCGCTGTGTGTGGCCCTGCTGCCGCTTGTAGCTGAACTGCTGGCCCTGTCTCTTCCCACGGGTACCAATCTGCTGGGCAACTTGAGTCCTCTGTGTCTCTGACCCCTCCGTGTTGCTTTGCTATGGTGTGGTGAAGATGGTGGACCTTCACTATTCCGGTATTTACTGTCCTGTCTGTCTCAGGCACAGCCTCGGATCCGGTATCCGTCTTAAGCGCCTCTCCGGGGTTAAGTTTGGGGTAACTCTTTATCCCGGGGATGTTCCTCTGTTACTCTGTCTCCTTTCCTCAGACCTCGCAGGACCTCCACTTCTACTTGACTCTCCTCTGAGCTAAACTAAACTGACTAACTGTCACTCCTGCTCTGTGGTAAACAACTTTAGCTCCTCCCACTAGTGCAAGTGCCACCTAAGCTCCTCCCACTTTCTAGTGTAGTGTTGTGTGGGGAGTAAACCTGTGTTGATATTTCTGTGGCACATTAATCCTTGGGGTGCCACATTACAGTTATACAGACACAGTCAGAGCCAGAACATATTTTCAACCACAGAGGATGAAGTTTGCTTAATTTGATCGGTGGAGATGCTTCACGAAAACCAAATACCGAGTTGAGCTTGGGTTGCCTGAAGTGGGGCTCCTTGTGATCAATTGTCCAATATGGACAATCCTTTTAAAGCTTAAATGACTGCAATTTATACTAAATATGTTTTTTTTTTCCATTAGATTTATGTGCCTTGCCATCTAAAGTTTTGTAGATTTCTTCTGCGGTTTTGACGATTGTTCTTTTATTTGCGCAGCTGTGTTTCCTCCACATGGTGGAGTGATTTTAATTTATTTTAACGCTGGTGCATGCTGACTAAAGAATGAAATGGGTCCAGTGGGTGATATTTTCATTGTCACCATAACAACGAATTCCACTAGTCAACAACGAGAATGAGTATGGCATCGCTACGACTCCGACATAAAAGGATTCACCATTGGAAAATACAGCTGCGTAGTCATGATTTGATTTACGCCGCTAAGCAGATTCCTTCCCATTAGGCTTTCGAGTCAAATCAAATTGTCTCAGATGAAGTCACAAATTACCCGTAAATTGTGTTAATATAAATTGGACTTTGATTTTTACAGCACATTTAGACGTTGTTTGCATTTCTTTACAGAGGAAACAATTTGGTGTAAACAGCATGATTCATTCTGTATTCTCAATTTACACCACCAAATTATGGACTAAATTTAAATTAAAAGCTCAGCAGGAATTGGATGGCTTATGTGTATGTGTGATGGCTTTTATATTAAATGCTTTACACAAATGCTGTTGTTTATCTTTGGAACAGGTTGTCATGAATATTAATGAGACCCAGGTGTTAATGTCATGCTGTTTTACTTCCAACTAAAAATCTTTAAATTGAGTTAAGTATTTGAACAAGTATTTTTAATAACTCTCGTGGTAATTACTGTATTGGAGGGTGATGCGCGGTAGTCATGTCTATCGGGGAGACCGACACGGGAAGCTAGAGGGCAGTGCAATCATTCTTCTGCTGCCATTACAATGATATTCTATTGATCCCTTAAACAACTCATTAACCCCATTTGTAATAGGTTGTCGTATAGCAGGTTAATGTTTGTCATGCTGCTGTCAACTTTGCTGGGTATTGAGCGCACAGAACAATTATATTGAAGTCAGTTATGGATATATTAAAGCCTCATCTAGACATTTGTTTTTTCAAATATGAGAAAAAAATCAAACTGAATTTTATCAGTGTGCTTTATCTGATTTTCATTGATATTTGGTCAGTGTCAGTTTTTAGCATCTGGGGTGCAAAAAAAAAAGGAAAAATTATAGCAAAGCTTTTCCTACTCATTGCAATGTTAAAATCAGATGGTACACAGATAGTGTCACATTCCAAGAGTCTGCTCCTGTGACTTCTGCGTCTGCCACCAGTTGCCGCTGTGTTCACTCCTAAGGAGCGGCTGGTAATGTAGTAGTCTGACTGTGTGGATGTGTTGTATGACTGCCCAGCTGCGGTCATTCACTCTGATTTCAGCCAGTTAGAAAGTACTACATCCTATTTTAATCCTCTGTGTGTTTCTGCTAGTTGCCAGATATATTCCCTAGCTTATTTGTTATTATCCTGCTTTGTATTATTAATTTTCCAGATTGGCCTCTACCTGTTTTTGTACAATTCTCCAGTACTTTTTCTGACCTCTTAGCTTTGACCCTGCCATGTGACTTTTCTATTCCCGGACTACAATCCATTTATAGGCAGCAACCCCCTGGACCTTGCAGTAAAGCCATATCTCTCTATACGGATTAAAGGGTGTCTGAGTATCTCGGGATCTTGACACTGCAGTTTTCCTTTAGTCTGTCTGGGATTTCCCTTTTTACCAGTAACTCGGACAAACGTTACAGGTAGTACATGCAAAATAACCGTTAATAATCCAGATCTGATTAATTAAAAATAGACAACAAATGTATACTCCCACCAGTAGGTATCCCATATATTCTAATGGTATATATCATCTTAGATAACATGTATGTTGTATTGAATAAAGTCCAGCGTGCGTTGCATTCCATTGAAACAATTGTTCAAATGATTGCAAAGTATTACAGCAGTTCTACATTATTTGTTTCTCAACAATGTTTGGATCTCATGATATGTGGTCCATCATCGAGTTAGTGACATCAACTCAAACAGAAATGGAGGGTGGTGTCCAATCTGAAATGCAACATCTGCTCAGGAATGCTAAACCAAAAAGTGCCCTATTAAAGACAGACCAGAATGCACATAATTATCCCTGGTCTGGGGGACTAGCTATTCTCCTCATGGAGAGGAATCTGCCTGACGACATAAGGCCGCAATGCTCTTCTGGGAAATATACAATTTGTCACTTCAGTGAGAAAGTGAAAAACTCTAATGCCACCCAATAAGGGTAGTAATCCTTAAAGTCATAATCGACTCTTTAACAAGCCTTTTAATATGACTTAGGATTTGTGCCAGATCAGAACCCCAAATTGTAGACACTGCATTTCGGGGTGACTGCCCCTCATCAGTGCAATGTGTGGGAATTCTGATCTGGCTGCATGAGAGGCTGTGACGAGGTCTGGGGGACTGGCTATTCTCCTCATGGAGAGAAATCTGCCTGCCGGCAAAAGGAGACAGATAAGCTGACAAGGAGACCTACTTAGACTTATTGGGTGGCATTTAAGTTTTTCACTTCCTCACTGAAGTGACAATTTGCATAATTATCCTGACATCCCATAGCAGAGTTCAGAATGTATGTGCTTCATTGTAGAATGCACATAATTAAAAATCAAGGAAGTTATCAATATTAGAGATGTGTGGACTAAGAACAATTCAAATTCACAAGGATTTTCACAGGAAATTTGTATTGCGGAGAAGTTATTCTCTCCTAATGTAATATTCCTTATTATGCTCTTGGGTAGAGAGCATAATAAATGTGCTATGTAAAAAATAAAAAAAAAATCCTTATACACACTGAAATCATCACCGCCCCAACCCCATCGCTCCTCGCCATCACCCATCCATTGCTTGTCAGATCTTCTGTAGTGATGACCGATCACTACCATGCCCAGTTGCTTGGTTCTCATAATGAGCAGTTAATGCAGACTATATTGAAGCGCAAATAAAATGGAGGTCAATGGGAAACTCAAGCATTTTTCTGGAAGTATTCCTGGAAAAATGCTCTACTTCCATATTGATTTGCATTTTACTCAGGTACTTAAGTTGAGCCCATCTGTGCAACCACTGCTTATTACAAGCACCAATCACTCACACATGGTAGTGCTCACTCATCACTCATCTTCTGATTCTCGCCACTCACACAGAAACCCCCTGGTCACTCACACTGAGCTGGGACTTCCGGCTATGATGAGAACCGGTAGGGTTCCTCACAAGTGAGTGAAATACCATGATGACATGTCCATCCATACCTTGCAAAAGCATAAAATGGCAATGCTTGGCCAGCCCTCATCTTTTATATTGGTTGTGCAAGTTCTCCTTGATTGACTTCAATAGATCATGTGATGTGATAGCTGGAAGGGATTATGGAGAAGTCCGTGTACCCTCCTCTATTGTCATTAGCTCACCGTGTGACTCTTCAGCAGTGTGTTAAATAGATCTGGTCATTTTTTTTTTTGGCCAATTCACATAAATTTATTCATAGATTATTCAAATTCATAAGGACCTTGTGCATTTCCTCAAATTCAACTCAAATCAATTCTCCACAGACCTCTATTGTTAATTTTTCTATATTTTGTAATATATTTTAGGGATGTTTACAACTAAATGCAGAATGTAGCCAACAAATTTTACCTCCCTTATAAAGTATTATGTCTCATAAAAACCTTCTTAGAATCATTAGGATGACTAAAAGGATTTAAAACGTTTTTCAACAAAAACTAACTCATCTGAGTTACAAAATGGTTAACTAGTAGCCAAAATACAATAGTAAGCAGGTCAGTCAGGGCACTTAGCAGGGCCAAAGTCACGGTTAGTTTTCCATCCAGGAATGGCGATTTCCCACCAGGGGTGCACAGCCAAAGCACCTGCAACAGCAAACAAAGGAAAAAGGAAGGGCGGCACTCACCGGGTAAACGAGAAAGTCTTATTTATTCCAGAGTCCCGGAAACAAACAGGGTGCAGGGAGGGGGCAAGAGGAGCCGCCGGACTACGGCACCGTTTCGCGACGCGTGTCGCTTCTACTGGACCCGTAGAAGCGACACGCTTCGCGAAACGGTGCCGTAGTCCGGCGGCTCCTCTTGCCCCCTCCCTGCACCCTGTTTGTTTCCGGGACTCTGGAATAAATAAGACTTTCTCGTTTACCCGGTGAGTGCCGCCCTTCCTTTTTCCTTTAATAGCCAAAATACAGTAATTCCGTCATCCTGCACCTCCTTCCCTCCCTGCTTGTTCACCTCATGGAACTATCTAATATATAAGGCTGAATATGTGTATGTGTGTGTGTATGTCCGGGATTAGCATCTACACTGTCGCAACTACAGCCACAAAATTTTGCACAGTCACACGTCTGGCCCCAAAAGCATCATAGGCTATGTTGCGAGGCGAAATTTTAACCCTGCGCATTCCAGTTCACCAAACTATTTTGCCCCTATCTACATAATGGGGAAAAAGTGACAGTTACCAGTTGACAGTTGTGAATGAGAGGGGCTTAATGACAGAGCCAAAGACTAACAGCATATACCAGCATATAGTCGCTAAGATGGGGCCCCAACATGGGATATTCACCACGCGCGGGGACATGTATACACACCACATGCACACAAAGAGTAACAGCAAGTGTATAGTCGCTAAGGTGCAGCCCCAGCATTGGATACTCACCACGCACCTGAACACACACACACACACACACCACAAAGAGACACACACAACACAGAGATACACACACCCCCCACGGAGACACACACACACCCTATAGGGACACATGCACTCACCCCACAGGGACACACACACATCACAAAGAGACACACATAACACAGAGACACACACACCACACAGACCCCCCCACAGGAACACACACACACATACACACCCTATAGGGACACATGCACTCACCCCACAGGGACACACACACCCCAGGGACACACACACCACACAGACAGACACAGATGTGCACAAATCGCCTCACACAACTCGCCTCATACGTGTGCTATCTTTAATTTCCAAAAATAAACATCTGATTAAAAACTGCCAATGTGCAACACATGTGCCATATAGGGAATTAAGATAGATGTCAGTCACATGAGCTGTCTATTATGTGAATGTGTGAGGTAACATATACTGCCCGGCCAGGGGGAGGGTTTACTGTTGGCTGGAGATTTATCAGGCTGCCTATAGTAACTAATCACAGTTCAGCTTCTATTTTCTTACAGGTCATTAATATGACATATTCAAATTCTATTTTGTTATAGCTAACATCAGTTATTTATTAACCCGGGCGTAGCCGGGTAGTACAGCTAGTAATTAATAAAGCTACAAGTGCACTTCATCCACCTGAGTGCCGCTCTTTCTGCTACTTTCATGGATCTTCAATCTTAGCTGTGCACTGCTGGAGGAGGACGCCACTTTCTGGATCTGTGCTACACACCACCGCACCGCAGGTCAGTGCCCGGTTTCTTTCTTATTGTACAAAAATATGGTAATTGTTTCTTTTAGGTACAGGCATTTTTGCATATTATTTTATTGTTTCAAAATTAAAGATGATAATTTTGTGTGCATATGCTCCCAATAACTAAGTAACAATTCATCTATCCAAACATGTTAAGTGTCCTGGATATTTTGCGATCTTGTTGTGCTGTCACAAATTGTCCAGCTATGTCCTTAGCTTGTCATGCCCTGCAGCAGTCCCCTCAGCCTGTGCACCTGGTGCTTTCCACTAAACTATTGGTTTTCCTTCTATTTCTTCTGTTCTATATTCTGTTTCTCCCTGCTAAGTTCTAACACACATTGAGGTTTGTGCCACACTTTTCACCCCCCATACACATAAAGGAATACTATCTTCCACTCCTTTGTATTAGAACATAGTCATTGTAGCTTCCTGCTAATTAAAGGGGTTGTCCATAGTGATGGGCGAATCCTAAATTACTCGGAATCGCTTGACTCTAGCGAGTCTGAGCACAGGACTCGCTACTCGTTGCGAGTCTAGCGAGTCCAATGTTAATGAATGGGGAAGCGAGTAATAGCGAGTAGTGTGAGATTTACAAATCGCAGATGTGTCTCGGAAGCTTCAGCCTGAAGCAATCCTAGTTTTGTCATTTATTTGCATTGGACTCGTTTACTTTGCAACTGTAATCGCTGGGAAACTCGCACAGATAAGAGTCCTGTCTCCTCAGTGTGCTGGCTGCCACAGCTCCAGGGTCCTAGAGCCCGCCTGCTGCCTGATGTAGCAGTGCTGAGATTGTTCTCAGTCTGCTCATTCCCTGTGTACAGACATGAATGTCTGTGCACAGAGATGATGTAGCAGAGCTGAGA
The DNA here is from genome assembly GCA_033576535.1 of Allobates femoralis. Classification (NCBI taxonomy): domain Eukaryota; kingdom Metazoa; phylum Chordata; class Amphibia; order Anura; family Aromobatidae; genus Allobates; species Allobates femoralis. The sequence goes on along the minus strand of JARQOC010000008.1, from coordinate 109,844,777 downwards.
TTGTTCTCAGTCTGCTCATTCCCTGTGCATAGACATCTATATCTATACACAGGGGATGTAGCAGAGAGGACATTGCGTTTTGGACTGCGTCGGACGGAAGAGGATTTTTTTAATTAAAGATGGAGTCCCTAATGGCTTTTTTTTTTATTTCTAATAAAAATGTTTCCTTGTGTTGTGTTTTTTTTAAAACAATTTAATAGAAATTCATGGCGGTCATGTCTAATATTGGCGTGACCGCCATAAATTTCGGGCTTAGGGCCAGCTGATAATACAAAGCTGGCCCTAACCTCTTTATTACCCAGCGTGCCATCGCTACCAGGGCCACTGGAAGAGCGGGGTTCAGCGCCAGAGGATGGCGCTTCAATGAACGCGCCATCTTCTGGGGCGGCTGCGGGCTGCAATTTGCAGCGGGGGGTGCCCAGAAAGCTTGGGCATCCCTGCGCTGCGGATTCCAGCCCCCAGCTGCTTAGCTGTACCTGGCTAGACATAGAAATTGCGCGGAGCCCCACGCATTTTTTTTTAATTATTTCATGAAATTCTGAGATTCTGACTCTGAGATTCTGACTCTGAGACTCTGACTCTGAGACTCTGACTCTGAAATTCATGAAATAATAAAAAAAAAATACGTGGGGCTCCGCGCAATTTCTATGTCTAGCCAGGTACAGCTAAGCAGCTGGGGGCTGGAATCCGCAGCGCAGGGATGCCCAAGCTTTCTGGGCACCCCCCGCTGCAAATTGCAGCCCGCAGCCGCCCCAGAAGATGGCGCGTTCATTGAAGCGCCATCCTCTGGCGCTGAACCCCGCTCTTCCAGCGGCCCTGGTAGCGGTGGCACGCTGGGTAATAAAGAGGTTAGGGCCAGCTTTGTATTATCAGCTGGCCCCAAGCCCGAAATTTATGGCGGTCACGCCAATATTAGACATGACCGCCATGAATTTCTATTAAATTGTTTTAAAAAAAACACAACACAAGGAAAATTTTTTATTAGAAATAAAAAAAAAAGCCATTAGGGACTCCATCTTTAATTAAAAAAATCCTCTTCCGTCCGACACAGTCCAAAACGCGATGTCCTCTCTGCTACATACCCTGTGCATAAATATAGATGTCTATGCACAGGGAATAAGCAGACTGAGAACAATCTCAGCTCTGCTACATCATCTCTGTGCACAGACATTCATGTCTGTACACAGGGAATGAGCAGACTGAGAACAATCTCAGCACTGCTACATCATCTCTGTGCACAGACATTCATGTCTGTACACAGGGAATGAGCAGACTGAGAACAATCTCAGCACTGCTACATCATCTCTGTGCACAGACATTCATGTCTGTACACAGGGAATGAGCAGACTGAGAACAATCTCAGCACTGCTACATCATCTCTGTGAGCAGGCGGGCTCTAGGACCCTGGAGCTGCACAGAGAAGACAGCTGGACTCGGCTCGCAAAGAAACAGCAGTTATCTGCGAGTTTCCCTGCTATCACTGGCACAGTAGCCAGTGATTACTCGCACGAGTCTAATGCAAACAATGGCAATCCTAGTTTTGTCAGCGTTTCTGACAAAACTAGGATTGATATTGATTTGCATTGGACTCGTGCGAGTAATCACTGGGAAACTCGCAGAGTACCGAGTCCTGCGAGTCCCTTACTACTCGCCGAGTAACGAGTCCTAGCGAGTAGATTCGCCCATCCCTAGTTGTCCAGTCTAAATACAAAAATGTGCAGTTACCATCTATGTGAAGGCAGACTTGTGTATCATCAGATCATACACACTGTGAGGATTTGCCGGTTCCAGAGCTGGGAATGGCAGTCAAGTGGCCATGAGTATGCAATATACATATTCCTGGTCAGAATCTAACCAGACAGGTGTGTCCTTGCTCAATGTAAGTTTATTGCCTGAGGCCACCACCCTCTACTCAGATTCTGGCTAGAAGTATGTAAATTGCATACTCATGACGACATGACTGACGTTCCTAGCTCTAAAACCGACAAAAAAAGCTACTCAAGATCCAGAATGTATGCAAATTAGAATTTTTTTTAAATTTATTTAGGATCTATATGATTAGACAATTCAGGTATATCATTATCAGATATACCATAGTCATCACTGTAAATAAGAGTAAACACTGTTAATTGTTATTTTTGTATTACAATTTCGGATTATATTGTAACCTCAGAAACGTGCACTTTTTCTGACATTGCTTGAACACTTGTGCACTTTACCTGATCCTAAACAAAAAAACTATTTAATTTGCATACAATCTTGATCCTGAGTCGCTTTTTTCTCTATTTTTGTCGACCAACCTTGTGCGAATGATCTGTAAAATAGATAGTTCGATATGTACAACACACATGAGGCATCCATCCTAATTCTCTAAAGGTGGGGATGAAATTTTACCTATTATGTGGCACAGAAAAGTATGGTTTCTTGTAATCTAGCTCTAAAACCGGCAAATCCTCAGGGCCGCTTTACACACATCAACTTCTGTGACCAACTTCTGAACAGATCTCTGGTTGCAGTGAAATCATGGACACATTGTTCCATTTTGTGGCTGTGTACAAATGGAACAATGTGTCCATGATTTCACTGCCACCAGAGATCTGTTCAGAAGTTGGTCACAGAAGTTGGTGTGTGTAGAGGCAGCCCTTACAGTGCATGTGATGTGAAGAATTAACAAGCTTGTAGTCACACTGAGTGGCTGTATACTTATGGATTTAGACCAGACCATCGCTTTAAGGAGCAAGACTATTACTACAGAAAACTCTGACACTGTTTCCCCCTTGGTGGGGAAGAAAAACAACAGGAGAAATAGACTCAAAGATACAGCAGGATTAAAAATAGTAAGGGAAAGACAACAGGTAGCGCAATGAACAGATAGATGTTACACTAAAGGGGTAGACAACAGAACTTTAGGGGTTATTGCTGGCCTCAGAGAGATGTGCAAAATAATTTGATATAAATCAAATTTGTGTCAATTTCTGGCAATTTAAAACAATGCTATTCAAGTCACACGAATCACCAAAAAATGTCAGCACCATTTTACCAAAGCAAAGATTCCCTCAATCAGAAGGCTCACTTGACCTTAGTGCTTTGTAGTTTGGCTCTGCTTTGCAATGTGATAGTCAATCATGAGAACACAATTTTAGATTAATTTTGAATAGTGAGATAACATCAGCGGTTACAGTTCAGTAACAAAGTTAGAGAGACAGCCTTAAATCACTTAATAAATTCTACAGTTAGAGTGTTATACAACTGTATCAGTGAAGAAGAGGAGTGTAGATTTTGAATAGTACAGAGATTCAATTGAAGGGGGAGAGAGATGGGAGAGGTGGCAGCAGAAGTTACAATTACTTACTACAAGAGATGAGCCACCACTCTGGTGTGCGAATTCGATTCGTCGAATTGGGTGTGTGTTCATCGAATGTTCATCGAACACACATCAAACACATGTAAAACCTCTTCTTCTAACTTAGGATCGGCGGGCAGGGCCGTATTTACCATTAGGCACCCGTAGGCACTTGCCTAGGGCGCCAGGTGTCAAGGGGGTGGCACCAGGGGCAAATTAAAAAAACGTTTTGTTTTTTTTTAATCCCCCTCCCTCCTCCAAACTCTTTATTAAATCCGGAGTGTTTTTGGAGGAGGGGGCCCGGGGGCGCAGCATTAATTTGCAATCGTGCCTTTAAGGCACGATTGCAAATAAACGCGCGCCCTGCACTTCCGCGGTCAGTAGAGTCCACTAGACTCCCCGCACCGACATCCGGCCGCGCGCTGCTACAGCGTCACAGCGCTCAGCAGCAGGTGATGAATCATCACCACACTGCCGGGCAGCAGCATCTGCAGAGCGCGGGAGAGGAGACTTCATCGCTGGATCTGCTGGAAGCAGGGAGCAGGTAAGGCGCTTTAGAGCCGAAGATAGCTCTGGAGAAGAGGAAGGGGCGGGGGGCCAAGGGGGAGAGAAGCATGGAGAAGAGGGGGCTAGTGACATGGGGTAGGGGGGGAACGAGCAGACTGTGACATGGGGAGGGGGGAATGAGCAGACTGTGACATAGGGGAGGGGGAAAACGAGCAGACTGTGACATGGGGGAGGGGGGAAGGAGCAGACTTTGACATGGGGGAGGGGGGAAGGAGCAGACTTTGACATGGGGGAGGGGGGGAACGAGCAGACTGTGACATGGGGGAGGGGGGAACAATCAGACTGTGACATGGGGAAGGGGGAACGAGCAGACTGTGACATGGGGGAGGGGGGGAACGAGCAGACTGCGACATATGGGAGGGGGGGAACAAGCAGGCTAGATCATATGGGGGAGGTGGGAAATGAGCAGACTGGGACATATGGGGGAGGAGGGGAACCAGCAGCCTGAGTTATATGGGGGAGATTGCCAGGGTGCCGGATGTCTGGTGCTGCCAGGTGCCTGGTGCCAGAGGCCAGAGACCGGCAGCCACAGAGGAAGAAGCTGCCGGGTACCTGGTGCCGGAGACTGGGAACCACAGAGGAAAAAGCTGCCGGGTACCTGGTACCAGAGACCAGGAGCCACAGAGGAAGAAGCTGCAGGGTACCTGGTGCTGCAGATTGTAAGCCGCAGAGGAAGAGGGTGCCTGGTGACGGAACTGGGAGCTACAGAGGAAGAAGCTGAGGGTACCTGGTGCCGGAGACCAGGAGCCGCAGAGGAAGAAGCTGCTGGGTGCCGGGTACTTGATGTCGGAGACCAGAAGCGGCAGAGGAAGAAGCTGCCGGGTGCCTGGTGCCGGGTACCTGGTGCCAGAGACTGAAAGCCGCAGAAGAAGAAGCTGTCGGGATCTGGGATCAGGAGCGTGGAGTCAGGTAACGCGCTGTTACAGCCGAAGATAGCAGCCCGGGGGGGACAGAATGGGATAGATTGGATGGAGCGGCCTGGAAGAGGGGGCAGAATGGGATGGATGGGGCGGCCTGGAAGAGGGGCAGAATGGGATGGATAAATGGATGGGGCGGCCTGGAAGAGGGGGCAGAATGGGATGGATGGATGGATGATGAATGGGGCGGCCTGGAAGAGGGGCAGAATGGGATGGATGGATGGATGCATGGGCGGCCTGGAAAAGGGGGCAGAATGGAATGGATGGATGGGGTGGCCTGGAAAAGGGGGTAGATTGGGATGGATGGATGGGCGGCCTAGAAGAGTAGGCAGAATGGGATGGATGGGGCACCCTGCAATAGGGGGCAGAATGGGAAGGATGGATAGGGTGGCCTGGAAGAAGGGGCAGAACGGGATGGATGGGTGTGGGGGGGTGGCATGGAAAGGGGCAGAAGATGGATGGGAGAGAAGGTACATGGATGGATGGTCTGATGGGGAGAAGGTACGTGGATGGTTTGGTGGATGGGGGAGAAGATACATGGATAGATTAGTGAATGGGGGAGAAGGTACATGGATGGATGGGGGATAGAGGGAGAACATACATGAATGGATGGGGAGGACAAGCTACATGGAACGTGGGGGAGAAGCTGCAAGGATGGGGGGAGAAGCTACATGGATCATGGGGGGAAGCTACATGGATGAGGGATGGGAGAGGCTGCGTGGAACATGGGAGTGGTGAGGCTGCGTGGAACAGGGGAGGGGAGAGGCTGCATGGAACATGGGAGGAGAGGGCTGCGTGAACATGGGAGGGGAGAGGCTGCATGGAACATGGTAGGGGAGAGGCTGCGTGGAACATGGGAGTGCAGAGGCTGCGTGGAACATGGGAAGGGAGAGGCTGCGTGGAACATGGAAAGGGGTTGGGGGGAAGGATGAGCTGCATGAGATGTATGGGGGGGAGGATAAGCAACATGAAATTCAGGGGAATGGGGGTGAGGATGAGCTGCATGGAACATATGGGGGTGAACAGTATGGGACATGTGGGAGGAAGATGAGCAGTATGGGACATTTGGAAGTAGGATGAGCAGTATGGGACATGTAATCTGCATACACATTTATATAGGGAAAGTACTGTTCTGGTGAAGTATTGAAGGTGGTTCTGATTATGAATTATTGTATTGCCGGTGGTTCTGGTATGTACTGACAGGGGTTATAGTGATCTATTATTGTATTGATGGGGTTCTGGTGATGTATTGACTGGTTTTGGTGATGTATTGACAATGGTTCTGGTGATATACCAACAGTAGTTCTGGTGAGGCATTATTGTATTGACAGTGGTTCTGGTGATATACTGACAGGGGTTCTAGTGATGTGTTGTTGTATTGCTGGTGGTTCTGGTGATGTAGTCATGTGGATGTTGTAAGCTTTATCTTAACAGACTTGATCCTAAAACATTATAGGGCAAGTGTGCTTGACTAAAAATACAGCTGAATGTCAGACAAATAATTGACTAAAGCCTCTAAGCACTATAGATAGGTGTCCGATCACTTGGCTGGCAGCGAGCTTGCACATCTCTCCCATATACAGGAGCACTCATTCTTCCCATTGTCCCTATATACTGTATGGAAGCTGCTGTTAGGCCCCCTTTCACGTCAGCGGTTTGCGGCCGATTTGCGGCACCGATCCGGCAAGCCCCATGCCTTGTCTATGAGGGTGTGGTTCTGCTGAATCTGGCAGATCTGGCACTTGCTGCAGCAAAAAAACGCTGCTAACTGTGGGTTTTTTGCGGCGAAACTGCCGGATTGCGGCAAAACCGCAATTGCCACAAGCCCCATAGAGAATGAATGGGGGCTTACCGCAAGTGTAACGCAAGTCGGCCCTTAGGCGCAGATGCGGTAATTCTGCTGGAGCAGGACAGAACCGCTGATGTGAAAGGAGCTATAGATGTCTCTGGCTGCAGATTATCACTTAGAGGAAAAAAGGATGTACAGTCTCTAATCGGACATGCTGGATCCTTATTTCCCTTGACCAATCATCAGTCAGAGCCCCCATACACAGGTTTAGCCAACTCTATGTGTATGGAGGTCCTCACTACTATCTGAAGGCTACGAGCACTGACATCTGAGAACCCCCTGAATCCTGGAATGCAGATACAAAATAGGACACACAGTTGCCGTGCACGAGTTCATTTCTTTTAGCATTTATTTGTTGCTTCTTCCGGCGGAAAACTGAGCGGATCTGCCTGAAAAATAAAATGCTGTGTGCACATACGCTAGTCTGACAGATCACTGAAGGGGGGGAAGGGCGTCCGCTGAAAGTGCCTAGGGCGGCAGGAACCCTAAATACTGCCCTGCCGGCGGGGAAAGCAGCTCCGGGAAGCGGGGAGCGCAGCATCGGGGAGCGGGGAGCAAAAGACCCAGGCGGGGAACCTGGCGGTGATAAGACTTCCCACCGGCTTTCCTGCTCCTGTTGCAATCCCCGCTCCCTGATGCCCCTCCCCGCTCCCCGGAGCTGCTCCCCACACCCGGTCCTAACTTAGGATCAGGCGGGGAGGTGGCGGGTGGAGAGAAGAGGGGGCATCAGGGAGCGGAGAGCGCAACACAGAGCAGGAAAGCCAGCGGTGAAGTCTTCTCACCGCTGGCTTTCCCGCCAGTTATTTCAATTGATCAGCTGATGCTGATCAGCTGTTCATTTGAAGTAGCCAGGGTTCCTGTCAGTTCATGCAGCATGAACTCACATAAACTTTCCCATGGCCACCCAGTGAACAGCTCAGCTACATCTCTACCAGAGATGTAGCTGAGCTAAAGAAGAAAACTGGATTTGTACTGCATTGGACGGAAGATCATTTTTTAATAAAGATGTAGTCTAAATGTTGCTTTGTTATTTTTTCTAATAAAGAATATTTTCTGTGTTGTGTTTTTTTTTTTTTTTTTTTTTTAAACTTTGCTAAAATTCATGGCGGTCATGTCTAATATTGGCGTGACCCCATGAATTTCGGGCTTAGGGCCAACTGATAATACAAAGCTGACTCTAACCCCTTTATTACTCAGGGAGCCACTGCACCAGGGCCCTGGATGAGCTGGATACAGCGCCAGAAGATGGCGCATCTATGAAGTTAATTAACTTCTGAGATATTCACTCCTCTCTGCCATGCGATCAGCATTTTCCACCGGCGTCGGCATTGTTGTTGGTGTGAAGGCATAGTTTACTCGTGGTCATAGCCCCAGCTATGACCTTGCGTGAACTCTGACTGTCACAGTCAGTTCTTAGCCTGCTGTCCCTTTGCATAGACGTGTGTCTATGCAGAGGGATGCAGAGCTGACATTCCTTGCCATTTGGATTACGTCGGATGGAAGAATTTTTTTTAATAAAGATGGAGTCTAAGTGTTGTCTTGTTTTTTTTTCTAATAAACATTTATTTCACAGAGTTGTGTTTTTTTTCAACACTTTCATAGAAATTCATGGTGGTCATGTCTACTATTGGCGTGACTCCATAAATTTCGGGCTTAGGGCCAGCTGATAATACAAAGCTGGCCCTAACCCCTTTATTACCCAGTGAACAACTGCACCAGGGCCCTGGATGAGCTGGATCCATGCCAGAAGATGGCGCTTCTATGAACGCGCCATTTTCTGGGGTGGCTGCTGGCTGCACTACGGATTCCAGTCCCCAGCTGCCTAGTTGTACCTGGCTGGACATAGAAATAGCACAAAGCCCCACGCATTTTTTTTTAATTATTTCATGAAATTCATGAAATAATAAAATAAAGGGCTTTCCTATATTTCTGTTTCCAGGCAGGTACAAATAGGCACCTGGGGGTTGGTGGCAGCCCGTTGTTGCCTGCTGTACCTGGCTGGCATACAAAGAGACGGTGAAGTCCACATCAAATTCTTCTGAATAATTCATAAAACAATAAAAAAAGGCACTGCATCTTTGTTAATCACTCAACCATCATCTCTGTGACAGAGTAGATGGTCGAGGGGTTAATAAAGAAGCAGACCCTTTTTTTTAATTGTATTATGGATAAAAATTTTGACGTGGGCTTCGCCGTATTTTTGTACGCCAACTAGGTACAGCAGGCAGGAACGGGCTGCCCCCAGCTGCCTGTTTGTACCTGCCTGGAAACAGAAATATAGAGAAGCCTTTTTTTATATTATATCATGAATTTCATGAAATAATTAAAAAAAAAATGCATTGGCTTCGCGCTATTTCTAGTTAAGCCAGATATAACTAGGCAGCTGGGGGCTGGAATCCGCAGTGCAGGGAAGCCCAAGCTTTCTGGGCCCCCCCACTGCGAATTTCAGCCCGCAGCCACCCCAGAAAATGGCGTGCTCATAGAAGCGCCATCTTCTGGCGCTGTATCCAGCTCATCCAGGGCCCTGGTGCAGTGGCTCACTGGGTAATAAAGGGGTTAGGGCCAGCTTTGTATTATCAGTTGGCCCTAAGCCTGAAATTCATGGGTTACGCCAATATTAGACATGACCCCATGAATTTCTAGTAAAGTTAAAAAAAAAAAAAACCAACACAGAGAAAACAATCTTTATTAGAAAAAATAACAAAACAACCTTAGACTCCATCTTTATTAAAAAATTATCTTCCGTCTGATGTAGTCCATACCAGTTTTCTTCTTTAGCTTAGCTACATCTCTGGTAGACAACCTCTACCAGAGATGTAGCTGAGCTGTGCGTGGGCGGCCGTGGGAAAGTTCATGTGAGTTCATGCTGCATGAACTCACATGAACCCTTACAGCACCGTGACTACTTCAAATGATCAGCTGATCAGCATCAGCTGATCATTTGAAATAACCGTCGGGAAAGCCAGGGGTGAGAAGACTTCACTGCCGGGATTTCCTGCTCTGTGCTGCGCTCCCGCTCCTGTAGCTGCTCCCCCTGCCCGTTCCTAACTTAGGATCAGCCGAGAGTGGCCGGCGGATCAATGAAGGAGCAACAGGGAGCGAGGAGCGCAGCACAAAGCAGGAAAACCGGCGTGAAGTCTTCTACCATCGCTGGCTTTCCCGCCCAGGTCCTTCGCTCCCCGTTCCCTGGGACTGCGCTCGCTGCCCGGTATCACTAGCCTTCGAGGATCGGGGTGGGAGGCTGCGGGGGGCAGAGGATTTGGCTGAATGATTGTTTAAAAGCCAGCGGCTTTTTACCGCCGGCTTTTAAACAATCATGCCCCCATTTCAGCCTTTTCCTCTGCCCCCAGACCACTTTATAGGGTCCTTTTGGTGAACGAACTGTTATCGAACATAACCTCGAACTGCCGAATTTGAAGCTAATTGTTCGCTTTGCGAATGACTCAAACACCGCCTAAAACAGGCTCGAATTTGAGATTGGCGAACATTTCAAATCGAACATCGCTCATCTCTATTTATTACATAATGATTTAAATGTCCTGCTACACTTTAATTTGGCTAAAAGGAAAGGAGAAACAGCACAACAAAGTGTTTTACCTGAAGATATAAGATCATTTAAAAAGGCTGTTATTTGATCCCTCTGAGTTTTGCTCTGTGGCTATTCTGGCTGTACAGTACAGTGCAAGAATCTAGGTGTCTGAAGTATCAAATCCTCTGATATTCATATTGACCATTGTACTCACATGCAAGCATCTCCAAATAGTTCCAACTCAACCACATTGACTTGAATTAAGAGTTCAGGAGAAATGGAGATGATTTTCGCTGAAATCTTGTATTGAAGTACAATACAGTAGGTAAAAAGAGGGATTCTGTAGAGAGCAGTAAAACGTGTGCATCCAAAGATGGCTACAAGAAGATTACATGGGGAAGAAGGGAGGAGTAACTGACACCACCGAGCTACAGGGAGAAGAAGGGGACAAAATACAAAAGGCAGTACTTCTGCCTAGCAACAGGGAAAATGTAATACATAGCATATACATAACAATGAATTATTCCCTTTCATGGGATATAACAGAGGCAGAAAACCAAATTCTGGATGTATGAAATATACAATGTTGTAGATCGCTTGCTTCCAAGTGGGGATCTGGCATTTGGAATAAGATAGTAATCTACTACATTGTTGCTTAGTATTTCTTTATGCTAGTAAAAGATTAATCTCATCTTTATGAAAAAATTACACATATTGTTAATTTGGATGATCAGCTTCTTTACAGAGAGCCAAACATTTCTAATCCTATCAAAAAATATGACATATTTAAAGTTAAAAAAATATTAACTTTATTAAACACAAAATATCAGAAAATATAAAAAATTAATGGACAAGACAAGGAACAAAACTGCCCATAAAAACATTAAATTAATGAGGTAGACAGGGATACAATACAAGCATCATGCAAAACAAATATAGTACTATAGTCTGTCAATAATGTATATATTATTTAATGTATTATTTAATATAATGTATGAATATCAATAATCCACCATACAAAATACATTAATATATATCAATATATCAAACACTTAGATGTAGTAAAAGATCAATACTTAATGAATTAACCTTAGCTGCCCCACAACAATTTCTATCAATTAAAATGTAAGCAATAACAATCAGTTGTGGATTTAGCAGATTATATATGTCCAAAAAGATGTTATTAACATCCCTAGTTGTATAATGATGCAGTGACTAATAAAAACTAAAAATGGCAACATCAATAAAGTAATTACCTGAGGACATAATGCCGCTATTTGTATCCCACAGATGGAACACCTAGCCCCAGTATAACAGAACACCTCAAATGCGTTTCGCAGTCTTTGTCAGTATGTGTAATAAGAAGGTAAATCATACTGTGACATTTGGAATTATGCATGTGGGAGTCAAAAGCAGATGCACAATCATAACTTGCACCAGCTATCTGGGTAAAAGCTCTACAAAATGCAGGTCACAATTGGCCTTTTTTTATCTCAGCAAATAGTACTAGCGCAGAGGAAGTAGAGAATGTTATGAAATGTATGGAACATCAATGGTCTTAGTCAAATCAGAATGATGTTACCTCAGGGAGCAGCAACTTATGGACAGAGACAGTACATGTCTTTCATGGCTCACTGAGTCAATGTTTTGAGAGAGGCAACGAAGCACTACCACAGCAAAGATAGATGGTGAAACTTGCACGGTTGGACACTACTTCTGCTTCCACCACCTGGTAATGCTAATCATCCACCACTTACACATCCTCCTTAATTGACTTCACCTCAATATCAATATCATTGTTGCATCTACTACCAGCCCTGGGTCTTTCTGTAGTAACACTGTATGGATATTTTCAGGAATCTGATAGCTAGGGCAAGACAAGACAAAGATGAGGTTAAAGGTCAAGTCTTATCTTTAACAAACGTGCAAAAAAACAAGTTCTGGTACAGGTGCAAAAAACAGGGAGCAAAATAAGAGAGCTAATAAAGTCTTTCAGGGATAGCTCAAACAACCCGGCAATGCTCACAGCGGAAATAGTTCAGATAACAGTTCACACAATAAGCCCATAAAGGAAGACAGTCAGTAGGTACTTGTACACACTGCAAGGCCAGTGACGCAATTGTCTCTGAGTAAATACAGTCCCAAGCTTAGGCACAGTGTGGTGCAGCTATACTAAAGTCCCAAAAACAGTCCAGAGCACCGCACTTGCAATAATAGACAAAACAAACTTAACAGCAGGAGCAAAGCCTTTGGTGTTGCAGGGGTTATGTGTGGCAGAGAGCAGAAGGTAGCTGTAGCAGGAGCTATAGTAAAACACAGTCTATTGCAAGGAGGCAGGCCGAGAACCGGTAAAGGCAGCTAGATAGATCAAGAAGGAAGAACTGATCTGGAATAACTGGAGATGGAGCAAATTTAGGTGATGCACAGAGGTGCCAGAGCAGAAGCAAAATACTCAAGAAAAGCCTGGGAGAAAGCAGGAAAGCAAGAACAGATGGACGGGATGAGGTAGCAGACGCCATCTTGGATAAGGGCGAGGAGATACAAACGGTAATCTGGAAGAGCCAGAATCCTGACACTTTGCTTTTATAAATTTAATTGCTGTCAAGCTGTTTTACAACTTGTAAGAATGAGTGATAAGAGTCATACAGCGGATGAGTTGCTCTTCCAATCAAGCACTAAATCTTGTGCATTATGACTCCCCATCAGTTGCAACTGGCCTATATCATAAAAGACAATTCCTAGGACAATGGAGCTGCATTTAGGAGAAGTAGCTCATCTCTCTGTACAGGACACGTCTTAAATTTAATCGTGCACAATTTCTTAAAAGGAATATACTTTTAAAGAAAGTGGTTGCCATGACCAGAAGAGTATCTAGGCACTTCAACCATTATTAGATAATGAGGCATGCCTTCTTGGCTGTGAAAATATAAGGGCCCCTTTACACACCACCACTGGAAGGTAGCAACTGCCTGGCATTGGGGATATTTATGCCTGTTGCCATGAAATTGCTACAAAATGGTGGCGTGTAAATAGGGAAATTCCTTCCTGTGTCCTGACACAGGAAGGAATTTCCCTATTTACACGCCGCCATTTCGTAGCAATTTCATGGCAACAGGCATAAATATCCCCAATGCCAGGCAGTTGCTACCTTTCAGTGGTGGCGTGTAAAGGGGCCCTTACAGAACACCCTTCCTGTTCACTGTCTAATGATATTTAATGCTGTAAATGTTGGAGCATCTGTATGAACAGTGTAAAACAGTGACTGATTATATTGTGTAGCAAAGAAACTGTACTGTTACTTTGAAATCTTCAATTGTCAGCAGATGAGGGGTACGTGTCACCTACTAAGGCCCTTAGAAGAGTTTAAAGCAGGGGTCTCAAACTGCAGGCCTCAAGGGCCGCACACAGTGCATGTTTTCTGGATTTCCATAGTATTTGACAGTTGGTAATCAAATGATCAACTGTCAAATTGAAAGGAAATCCTGGAAACCTGGACTGTGTGCGGCCCTCGAGGCCTGGAGTTTGAGACCCCTGGTTTAAAGAGTCTATTTAATTTGTCAGTAGGGAAAACTGTGACATCATCAACATTGACATTCCCCTAATATTTATATTGGAAAAAAAATCTTACAATGATGTAACAGGGGATTGAGGAATAACAGCAACTTTAATACATTCAGTGCCACTCGTGGGTTGTTTGGGACCCTCAAAGACAAAGGCAGAGGTGGTTTGAAAACTGCTCTTAAAAAAGGGGAAACATTTTCATTGCTTGCTAAAAAGTTAATTGTTTCTTAATTTCCTCACCAGCAAACAAGTTTCTCATTCCATAAAAAGGATAAATTTTAGACAGTTTATTACAAAAGTGATTGATTGGTTTCTAACTTCCAAACAACAAAACTATTGCTCTTCTCAAAAAAGGGATGGTTTTGGAAGGGTTGTTAAAGCAACAGCTTTTTCAGTTTCCAAAAAGCAAATCTGTTTCTTCTCCCAAATAGGGATCATCATTGAGGCTGGTGATTTCAAATGTCAAAATATTTGCTCATACATAATACCTCTTAATAAGAGAAAGGGGTCTTAAAAAGACAGTATTCCTACCCCCTTATAGATCATCTGGGATTCATTAGGACTTGGTTAATTTTAAATGCTGCCTCTAAAAGACATGCTGTCTCAAAGCATGGATTATTTACAAGCTCTGTGCTGGTATCAATGTGGAGGTGCAGCACAGGTTGTGAGTTTAATTATGAGTGAAGATACATCAGAAGTGACTAGAGAAGTCTTGCTTTTGTACAGAAGTGTAGTATACAGATGAAAAAGGTTTATAACGTGTTAGACACATATTAGAGTCCTCAGTCGTTGATACCTTTTAATGGCTAACTGAAAAGATGATAAACATAGCAAGCTTTCGGGACACTATGGCCCCTTCATCAGGCAGATAACGACACAAATTCTGAAAGACACATACATATATACATATATATAAGCAAAAGAAAAATACCGTATATACTCGTGTATAAGCCGACCCGTGTATAAGCCGACCCCCCTACTTTTGCCCTCAAAACCTGGGAAAACCTATTGACTCGTGTATAAGCCGAGGGTGGACCCCAGCACAGGTATACAGCCCCCAGCAGTGTGGTATATAGGCCCCCCAGTGGTAGTATACAGCAGCCTCCCCAGTGGTATGCAGGCCCCAGCAGTATATACAGCAGCCCCAGTGGTATACAGCAGCCCTTAGGTAGTACACAGCAGCCCCAGAGGTATATACAGCAGCCCCAGAGGTATATACAGCAGCCCCAGGGTATACACAGCAGCCCCAGGGGTATACACAGCAGCTCCAGGGGTATACACAGCAGCCCCAGGGGTATACACAGCAGCCCCAGGGGTACACTGCAGCCCCAGGGGTAGTATACAGCTGCCCTTAGGTAGTATACAGCAGCCCTTAGGTAGTATACAGCAGCCCCAGAGGTATATACAGCCCCAGTGGTATACAGCAGCCTTCCCAGTGGTATATACAGACCCCAGCATTATTACAGCAGCTGCCCCAGAGGTATACACAGCAGCCCCAGGGGTAGTACACAGCAGCCCCAGGGGTAGTACACAGCAGCCCCAGGGGTAGTACACAGCAGCCCCAGGGGTAGTACACAGCAGCCCCAGGGGTAGTACACAGCAGCCCCAGGGGTAGTACACAGCAGCCCCAGGGGTAGTACACAGCAGCCCCAGGGGTGTATACAGCAGCCCCTGGGGTAGTACACAGCAGCCCCAGGGGTAGTACACAGCAGCCCCAGGGGTAGTACACAGCAGCCCCAGGGGTAGTACACTGGCCCCCCTCACTGTTTGGCGCCCCCACATCAGGATGGCCCCCCCCCCGCATGCAGCGCTGCACATATACATTACCAGCCTATCAGCTGTCACCCTCCGGTGGCGGATCGCGGCTCCCGGCTCCGGCTTCCATCTTCATCTCTGTCTTCCTGCTTTGTGGCCGGGGCTCATCGCGATGACGTCATCGCGACGCCGGCCGGTCATGTGACATGCAGGAAGACAGAGATGAAGATGGAAGCCGGAGCCGGGAGCCGCGAATCGCCACCGGAGGGTGACAGCTGATAGGCTGGTAATGTATATGCGCAGCGCTGCATGCGGGGGGGCCATCCTGAGGTGGGGGCGCCAAACAGTGAGGGGGTCCCGTATATACTCGTGTATAAGCTGAGGGGAGACTTTTCAGCCCAATTTTTGGGCTGAAAAACTCGGCTTATACGCGAGTATATACGGTAAGTGTTAGAAGCTGTAGTAAATACGACAGGTAAAGCAGAGTCAGGCTAGGGGAGGTGGAGAGCTGAGCTGGGAGGCAGAGTCAAAATTCTAAGATAAAGAGGAACAGATTGTATTATTGTTATATGGTTAGTGGCCTGTGGAGACCTGACGTCACCTGTCGTATTTACTACAGCATCTAACACTTTGTTTTTTTTTTTTTATTTCTCTTTTTTTTTTCTTTTGTTCATGTATATATGTATGTGTCTTCAGAATTTGTGTCATTATCAGCTTGACGAAGGGGCCTTAGTGTTTCGAAAGCTTGCTATGTTTACCATCTTCTCAGTTAGCCATTAATAGGTATCAACCACTGAGGACTCTCAGATTTCAATATTTTTCTAGTATACAGATGTGAATCCATCATAGAGACAATTATATTTAAGTATTTGTCTTGCCCCACTATCTTCTGCTCTATCAGACATAAAATTACGCCACTACATTCAGTGCACCCAAGGGTAACCATCCAGTGAATGGCAAGACACACAAGATTTTTGGTTTCCTTGTCAAATTTAAAGAACGTGATATCATCATGGTATCAGACAATTGCTTAGGCATGAAGCAGATCCATGAAGAAAGAGAGGGTGTGGGCAGACCTTGTGGTCACAGTGTGATTTTTCCTGCAGTTCAGACTCTGTGCACTGCCATACATGTTATACCAGAATCATTCTAGAACGGATGCTAAGTATATTTCTCGTATGCACTGAAAGCACAAAGTGTGATTTAGTGCTGGATATCTTTTACTATTTTTACTGCATGCTGACATTGGCCTGGCGTTGGCATGCATGGACAAGAAATGAGTGCATCTAGGGGCATGACATTGCTTTAGTATTCACAGAGGGGTTCCCTTTGTCCACTGAAAGTTGGTTGATGTCCAGTGGCGTAACTACTGCCCCACGGGCCCCGGTGCAAGATTCACTCAGGGGCCCCCTTGGTGAGGACCGGGGGGGCAGTGGGGTGCTAGCGGTGCAGTCCGGGTGAGAAGCGGGGGGGCGGTGCTAGAGGTGCAGGCCGGGTAAGAAGCGGGAGGGTGTGCTAGTGGTGCCGGCCGCACAATTACCTGCTCTGCCTCCCGGCTTATGGAGCGGTGATGGGGCGGGCACTGCTGCGCGGCTGCAGGAAGTGACAGTGTCACTTCCAGTCCTCCCTCAGCTGCTCTTCCGGCACTATCGTGGTCGCGGCGGGCGGCTGGAGGCACAGGCAGCAGGGCCCCCCGGGGAGCTCGAGGCCCCCCTAGGGGGCGGGCCCGGTCTCAGCCGCGACCGCTGCGACCGCGGTAGTTACGCCACTGTTGATGTCAATCACCCTATATTTCTGACCCCTTCATGACTGAGGGAGTAATAGTACACCCTTGGCCACCTTCTACTATTTGATGCGAGCTCACGTGCTGGGCTTGTATCATCCCCCACATATCAGCTGATCTGATCAGCTGACATCTGTAGCTAACAGCACCAATCCGATTGGCACTGTTAACCCTTTGGATTATGTTGTCAATCACTGACAGCGTGATCAAAAACACCACAACAGGGATCGCACTGTTCCCCACTAGCATCGGTGGCCCTGTGATGTGATGATGGGGCCTTAATACATTGCTATATCAGTGCAGGGTCACATGATGATTGCAGATGCTGTCGTGAATCACTTCCTGTTAGTGGTACCTGGGCTGTGTAACCAGCAGAAAGTGATCATTTGTGTAATGCAGAGAGATGCGGAAGCACGAGTGACTGGACAGTGTGGTGCTGAGGTGCCCTAAGGGGCCATTTAAAATAAAAAAAAAAATAAAATAAGTTTTAAAAATATGAAAAGAATAAAAAAGCAAAACTTCAAATCATTCCCCTTTATGCCCCATTGAAATTAAAACTAAATAAAAAAATACACATATTTGGTATCGCTGTGTTCAGAAATGCCCGATCTATCAAAATATTAAATCAATTAATCTGATCGGTAAATAGTCAGAACACCAAAATTACGTTTTTTTGGTCGCTGCAACATTGCAAGCAGGCGATCAAAATATCACATCTACCCAAAAATGCTATCATTAGAAAAATCAGCTCAAAATGCAAAAAATAATCCATAACACAGACTCAGATCCCGAAAAATGAGAATATTATGGACCATGGAAATTGGCGACAAAAGTGCAATTCTTTTTCTTTTAAGTACTTCTGAATTTTTTTTCAATACTTAGATGAAAGCAAAAGTATATATGTCTGGTATCTATGAACTCAGGGTCGGACTGGGGTGTCTGGAGCTTACCAGGGAAATGACTCCAGGCACCCACCTACCTTTAAGCTATATGCAAATACCTGTTAGCCGTTAAACCCATTATATTGCCGCCTCCTGCACATCACCGTGCGCTCACCATAACTGCAATGTACAATTACTGCAATTTGCATTAAAGGGAACCTGTCACCTACTTTATCATAGAGAAAAAAATAAAGTTTTATTTCAGCTCACCCCACTGCAGTCCTCTACCAGCATTGAAGAAACAGTTGCAGTCCAGCAACAGCAGGAAACAGAAGTTTTTTAAAACACACAGTTTTATTTTTCTTGATTAATCCAGTGCAGCAATAGTGAGCTGTAACGTAATCCATGACTGAGGCTTCCTAGATGAAACGCGTAGGATTGGGTCCTGTGTTCTGCATTAGGGCTCACTAATGCTGCACTGGACTTTTAATCAAGAAAATTTAAAAAAATTCTATTTCCTGCTGTCACTGGACAGCAACTGTTTCTGTCGTCACCTAGTTTAGTTCCCCTAACGTTTCACTATCTGTCCCTGTAGATTCCTACTACATTACTAACCATCCCTCTTTAACCTAATAGTGAATTATAAAGGTGGAATAAAGCGATGTATAAACTTACCGTATATACTCGTGTATAAGCCGACCCCCCCTACTTTTGCCCCCAAAAACTGGGAAAACTTATTGACTCGTGTATAAGCCGAGGGTGGACTCCAGCACAGTGTATACAGCCCTCAGCACAGTGTATACAGCTCCCAGCACAGTGTATACAGCTCCCAGCACAGGGTATACAGCTCCCAGCACAGTGTATACAGCCCTCAGCACAGTGTATACAGCTCCCAGCACAGTGTATACAGCTCCCAGCACAGTGTATACAGCCCTCAGCACAGTGTATACAGCCCTCAGCACAGTGTATACAGCTCCCAGCACAGTGTATACAGCTCCCAGCACAGTGTAAACAGCTCCCAGCACAGTGTATACAGCTCCCAGCACAGTGTATACAGGACCGCATCCCTGGTATACAGGCTCCCCCTCACAGTATGGCGACCCCTCTCACAGTACCGCCCCCCTCCCCATGCTGCTGCTGCTCACTGTACAATAAATACAGTGTTATTAGCTCTCACCCGTCGGCAGATTGCTCCTGGCTGTGTATCTTCCCTCCTTCTTGCTTCTTGTCCAGTGACCGGGGCTCACCGCGATGACGTCACCGGCAGGTCACATGACACGCTGGAAGGAGGGAGGATGCACTGAGCCTGGGGCGGGTGAGAGCTAATAACACTATGCATTGTACAGTGAGCAGCGGCAGCATGGGGAGGCCTTACTGTGGCGGAGGGCGCCATACTGTGATGGGGAGCCTGTAATGCGATATGCACTGCTCCCCCCGCGGATGGGCGGGGGATGCAGTGCATATCATGAATAAGTTATGAGCGGCTCCACGTGACGAGCCACTTATATTACAGCCTTCCCCCACCTCCTCCTGCCTCCTCCTGCTCCCGGACACAGCCCCCACTTCACACAAAAGTATATGACTCGTGTATAAGCCGAGGGGGGGACTTTTCAGCCCAATTTTTGGGCTGAAAAAGTCGGCTTATACACGAGTATATACGGTACATGTCCACCGTCGTGGACAGGCCCATAAATGACGCTGGGCCAGCAGCGCGTCATACCCAGAAAAAGGAGGCGAGAATTGTAAATCAGCAGCGTGCTCCTGAATGAATGATCACACCCACTAGATCGTGATTGCTGCAGTGAGGTAGGGGGAAAGCGAACCAGGAGAGACTGCCCACCTGACGGCCAGCCATCTAGGAATACCCACATTTGGTGGACATGTAATTATACAAGTGGAATAAAGCGATGTATAAACATACATCGCTTTATTCCACTTGTATAATTCACTATTAGGTCAAAGAAGGATGGTTAGTAATGTAGTAGGAAGCTGCAGGGACAAGTAGTGATAGATTAGGGGAGTGATCACTTATTTATTGGTTGAATCCGAAACCGCACAGTGGGAAGAAAGTGGCACTTTTATCCCCATTATTAAATGCAATGGCCGGCAATGATGTGACTGCGGCTCCATTCATCATCATTGGGGCTCCCAGAAAAAGCCAAACACAGCGCTCAGAGCTACTGAGGAAATTAATGGATCAGTGGTTGAGCTGTACATGAGCTCCAGTCTAATGATTGATTATTTTAATATGTGTGTTTTAATGTTTTTTTCTAATAAAATTAATTTTTAATTATCTAGATCTCAGGATTCTGTGCTTGATCATTCTATTTTTTGGGGGGATACATAATAGAAATAAAGGTTGTACGTTGAACAGTCGGACCCCACCAATAAATTACTTATCACTTATCCTTAGGCCATGTGCACACAGTGAGTATTTAGTGAGATTTTTACCTCAGTATTTGTAGCCAAAACCAGGAGTTGAACAATCAGAGGTAATTTTTTTCATTATTTATCACCCACTCCTGGTTTTGGCTTACAAATACTGAGGTAAAAATCTTACCAAATGCTCAACGTACATGTGGCCTTAGAAGAGATGGTTACTTGCTTTCTCTGGAAAACCTCTGTAAGTGCATCTCTGCTACTGTGTAATAGTCACAGGACAGGGAGTCGTTAAACATCGAAGTATTTAATATCTTTTGGGAATAAAGAATTTTCCCCTTATTGATATCAGAAAAACAATTGACTGACCACAATTTACTATACCAAGACCAATAATACCACCACACCATGATCAGAGCACATGTTATCACCACATAGTGACTGAATAATACCACATACAAGGGACAAATACCGCCAAACCATGACTAGAGCAGATAATGCTACCACATATTCATCAAATACTACCACGTACAAGGTATAAATACTGCCACACCATGATATGATCACATATGACCACCACATAGTGACCAATAATTCTAAAATAATGAAAATAAAAAAGAAAAACTCTGTATATTAGGTAAATGTACAGGTAAAACAGTAATTATCAGTTACATTACACACACGAGCTCTGTATACAGTGTTTAGTGCACATGTAATACAGTGATCACCGATGACATTATACACAAGAGCTCTGTATATTGTGAGGAAGTGACCGGTGTCATATATGAAGGTTGGTATGTATCTCCTAGAATGTGCTCTGAAACCTTATAAGGCCCACTGAAGTCTTCCTCCATTCCGGGTCTTCCATCATTCTCATGTTCAGGAATGGTTTAGACCAGGTTTGCAGCACAGAGTGGGGTTCTCAGTTGAAGCCAGGTGGACAGAGCAGGAGAAGCTCTGTGTGCTGTTTAACACAGCCTGGCAGCATGAACTTGGCCCTTCCAAAGGAACTCGGCCAAGTACAGAACCTAGCGGCAGTGCAGAGACTTTGCCGCACTTTGTGAACAGGTTGTACTGGCATTGTCCTGGATCTCAAAAGGTCTGTAATTACCTGGACTTGTAAATAAACTGTGTGTTGTTTGAACAAGTGCCTGGGTCACTGCTTCACGTCTTGCCTAAGCTAATGCTGCTACCTCACAATATACAGTTGTGGCCAAAAGTATTGACACCCCTGCAATTCTGTCAGATAATACTCAGTTTCTTCCTGAAAATGATTACAATCACAAATTCTTTGGTATTATTATCTTCATTTAATTTGTCTTCAATGAAAAAACACAAAAGAGAATGAAGCAAAAAGCAAAACAATGATCATTTGGATGTTAGTCGAGGTTCTTTATCCACCATCCGCACAATCTTGCGTTGAAATCGCTCATCAATTTTTCTTTTCCGTCCACATCTAGGGAGGTTAGCCACAGTGCCATGGGCTTTAAACTTCCTGATGACACTGCGCACGGTCGACACAGGAACATTCAGGTCTTTGGAGATGGACTTGTAGCCTTGAGATTGCTCATGCTTCCTCACAATTTGGTTTCTCAAGTCCTCAGACAGTTCTTTGGTCTTCTTTCTTTTTTCCATGCTCAATGTGGTACACACAAGGACACAAGACAGAGGTTGAGTCAACTTTAATACATGTCAACTGGCTGCAAGTGTGATTTAGTTATTGCCAACACCTGTTAGGTGCCACAGGTAAGTTACAGGTGCTGTTAATTACACAAATTAGAGAAGTATCACATGATTTTTCTAACAGTGCCAATACTTTTGTCCACCCCCTTTTTTATGTTTGGTGTGGAATTATATCCAGTTTGGTTTTAGGACAATTCTTTTTGTGGTTTTTCATTGAAGACAAATTAAATGAAGATAATAATACCAAAGAATTTGTGATTACAATCATTTTCATGAAGAAACTGAGTATTATCTGACAGATTTGCAGAGGTGTCAATACTTTTGGCCACAGCTGTAGTATATAGTGTATAGGCAATACAGTGATCACTGGTGACATTATACACTGGAGCTCTGTATATAGTGTCAGTGTACAGGTCATATAGTGATCACTGGTGACATTATACACATAAGCTCTGTATATACTGTCAGTGTTTAAGTAATGCAGTGATCACTAGTGACACTGTACACAGAAGCTCTGTATATAGTGTCAGTGTACAGGTAATACAGTGCTCACCAATGACATTATACATAGGAGCTCTGTATATTGTGTCAGTGTACAGGCAATACAGTGATCACGGGTGACATATATATGCAGGAACTCTGTACATAGAATACACTACCATTCAAAAGTTTGGGGTAGTTTAGAAATGTCCTTATTTTTGAAAGAAAAGCACATTTTTTTCAATGAAGCTAACATTAAATGAGTCAGAAATGCACTCTATATATTGTTAATCTGGTAAATGATTATTCTAGCTGCAAACATCTGGTTTTTAATGCAATATCTACATAGGTGTATAGAGGCCCATTTCCAACAACCACCACTCCAGTGTTTTAATGGTACATTGTGTTTGCTAATTGTATAAGAAGGCTAATGGATGTTTAGAAAACCCTAGAAAACCCTTGGACAAGTTATGTTAGCACAGCTGAAAACGGTTTGGCTGATGAGAAAAGCAATAAAATTGACCTTCCTTTGTGCTAGTTGAGAATCTGGAGTATTACATTTGTTTGTTCTAAGAAACTCTCAAAACGGCCAGAAAAAGAGAACTTTCACATGAAACTCAACAGTCTGTTCTAGTTCTTAGAAATGAAGGCTATTCCATGTGACAATTGCCAGAAAATGAAGATTTCCTACAATGGTGTGTACTACTCTCTTCAGAGGAGAGCTCTAACCAGGGTAGAAAGAGAAGTGGGAGGCCCCGCTGCACGACTGAGCAACAAGACAAGTACATTAGAGTCTCTAGTTTGAGAAATTAATGCTTCACAGCTCTTCTACTGGCAGCTTCACTAAATAGTACACGCAAAACGCCAATGTCAACGTCTACAGTGAAGAGGCGACTTCGGGATGCTGGCCTTCAGGGCAGAGTGGGAAAAAAAAGCCATATCTGAGACTGGCTAATAAAAGGAAAATATTAATATGGGCAAAAGAACACAGATATTGGACAAAGGAAGATTGGAAAAAAGTTTTATGGACAGATGAGTCAAAGTTTGAGATGTTTGGATCACACAAAACATTTGTGAGATGCAGACCAACTGAAAAGATGCTGGAAGAGTGCCTGACGCCATCTGTCAAGCATGGTGGAGGTAATGTGATGGTCTGGGGTTGCTTTGGTGCTGGTAAAGTGGGAGATTTGTACAAGGCAAAAAGGATTTTGAATAAGAAGGCTATCACTCCATTTTGCAATACCATGCCATGCTAGAATTGCTGCAAAGGGATCATTCTTTGATGAAAGCAAAGTATGAAGGAGAAAATTATTATTTCAAATAAAAATCATTATTTCTAACCCTGTCAATGTCTGGACCATATTAACTATTTATTTTGCAACTCATTTATAAATAAAACTATGAGTTTTCATTGAAAACACAAAATTGTCTGGGTGACCCCAAACGTTTGAAAGGTAGTGTATATTTCATATAATCATCCCACAGCAACCTGCCATTCTCACTCCTATATATATGTATAATTATATACATGGCAGGGTGCTGTGGGCTTCTCATATATCTATATATATAAAGCTACGTGTATGTATGTATCAAGCCCCGCAAACTGCACATATCAATGCCCGCTCCAGTTAGCCACACCCACTTCTTAGCCCACCTTCTCAGAGAACCAGACATCATTCTATGGAGGGAGAGGAACTAGTGGCAGAAACACTAGACAACATTCTATGTAGGGGAGGATCTAGAGTAGAGGCAAAACTAGACAACATTCTATGTGGGGGGATGATCTAGACTAGAGGCAGAACTAGACAACATTCTATGGAGGGAGAGGAACTAGTGGCAGAAACACTAGACAACATTCTATGTAGGGGAGGATCTAGAGTAGAGGCAAAACTAGACAACATTCTATGTGGGGGGATGATCTAGACTAAGGCAGAACTAGACAACATTCTATGGAGGGAGAGGAACTAGTGGCAGAAACACTAGACAACATTCTATGTAGGGGAGGATCTAGACTAGAGGCAAAACTAGACAACATTCTATGGAGGGAGAGGAGCTTTATGCAGAATCAGACAACATTCTATGAAGGGGGAGGATATAGAGGCAGAACCAGACAACATTCTATGGAGGGGAGGAGCTATGCACAGCACCAGACAACATTCTATGTCTCACCACTTCCAATCTGTGAGGGGGTGGTTGAGATACATAGATGATATCTTCTGTATTTGGGATCGTTCTGAAGAAAATTTGCTGGAGTTTTTTAACTTCAGTAATACAATTGATAACAACATCAAGTTTACTATGGTAAGGTCAAAAGAAGATTTACAGTTTTTTAGATGTATCAGTCAATAAAGAGGGTAATAAGCTGATTACTTCCTTATTTATAAAGCCAACTGACAGAAACAATATTTTGCATTTTACAAGTAAACACCGTAAGAAAATGTTGAAATCCATTCCATACAGTCAACTTTTGAGAGTGAAACGTATAGTCAGTGATAGTAATGAGTTGGATATCACACTGACTAATATGTCAAAAAAAAATTAAATCTAGAGGATATCCTAAAACAGGAGTAAGTAATTATAGAAAAAAAGTTGATGCAATAGAGAGGAGTACCTTGTTGATACAAAAACAAAAAAAACCCACTAGATAGGATTCCATTTATAATGACATTTGTGGATGAAAGTAATAAGATCAGGCAAATGATTCACAAACATTGGAGGATACTCCATGAAGGGTTACCACATATTACCGAATTTTCAAAATCACCAGTTTTTGCGTATAAGCAAAATGAAAGTTTAAAAGACCGATTGGTACATTCCAATTGTGGTTCTTTTAGAAAACAAGTACAAGTGTCCTTGACAGGCAATACCCGTAAGGGATCCTTTCCTTGTTTAAAATGCATAAACTGTCCATACATGATAAAAGGATCATCGTTTACACATCCCCCAACAAATGTAACTTATACTATAAACACTTCCTGACTTGTGACAATGATTATGTCATATTCCTCCTTCAGTGCCCATGCAATCTTTGGTATGTGTGAGAAACTACTTGTGATCTAAAAACTAGAATGAATCAACACCAGTATTCAATCCAGAAAAAACAATTGAACCTCCCAGTACCAAAATATTTTGTAGAGATGGGACACTCTGAAAATGATCTTAAATTTAGAATCATTGGTCACTTGCCTAAAAATATAAGAGGAGGTAATAGGGTGCAGTTGTTAAAACGTAGGAAATTGGAGTAGATATTCAGACTGCAGACTTTAAAACCTTCAGGTCTGAATGTTGACTTCAAAATCCATACACCTTAATGTGGTATCTGTTGGATGAGTCGTTTTCCCTAGGCGGCATACAAGATATGTTTGTATTTATAGAGGGATACATTGTAATTGAAAAGTTATGTACCTTTTAAAGAAAATCATCTTTTTTTATCTATTCTAGGATGAATGTATTGATATAAAAAAAACGTACCCTCAGGTCTAGAAAAGCCCACACCAGAATTTACACCTTTCTTCACATATAAGCTGGTTGCTCCTTATTTATGTAAAAGACCTTTTTTGGTCGTCTTTAGGGCCAAGATAAACATGTTGTATTGGCCTTTGATATATAGAGTTGGAGCTATCGTAAAACGATAACTACTAATTTTATATGAAGAATTAGATTTATGCTCAGTTTACTGGAGCCGCTTAACCCGCTTAAGGACATACCCCTTATATGCTGATTGAAAATAATTTAATTCCCTTTTTTTGGGGGACCATTTAAGTAATACATGATTGTCCATGATCTACAATCATTCTTCAGCATTTTCGCTCTCATATTTTATCATTTTGAAGGGTATTTTAGTTAAAAAATGTTAGCATAATTTCACTGGTACTCGCCTGCCCTTTTCTAAATTGATGGCAACGGCAGTAGCCGATAGCGCGCAAACGCGGGTAATGAACCAATCGGGTACGACTCTACTGAGCCTGCGCAATAGCCAACCCGAAAGAGCCGTAATGGCAGTGATGGGAGAGGCTGCAGGAGTGGTATGATGTATGTATTGTGATTTTAAAGGGATCCTGTCACTTCCAGAACGCCTCCTAAGCTAGCAAAACATGTCACTGCAGCATATTATCACTAATCTCACACTCCTTTTGTCTCCTAAAAGCATCCAGTGAAAGTGCAGAAAAACGTTTTAATACTTACTCATTAGTGATTATAATTAGCAGGGGCTATATTCTTTAGTCACCAGGGCGGGCTGTTTTGCAGGCTCCAGGATCCACCCTCCCTCTGTCTGTGTGCTTTGCCCTCTCCCCTCTCTATCACTCACAGAATGCAAATCATTAGTCCTGCCTTCAGCTGCACATCACAGCAGCACAGACAGAGAGAGGGTGGATCCTCGAGGCTGCAAAACAACATGCCCTGGGGACTGAAGAATATAGCCCCTGCTAATTATAATCACTAATGAGTAAGTATTAAAACGTTTTTATGCACTTTCACAGGATGCTTTTAGGAGACAAAAGAAGTGTGAGATTAGTAATAGGATGGTGCAGGGACATGTTTTGCTATCTTAGGAGGCGTTTTAGAGGTGACAGGATCCCTTTAAACACTTTTCTTCTATTGTTCACAGATGAATGCCTTTACTAATCAACATTATTATGAAATTGTAAGCAAATGAACATATGCTGTACAGAGAATTTCTGCACTAATGCACTTTATGGATTTTCCTATGCACTTTAGATGTGGTTATGGAGATGATGCACTATTTTTAAAATAATTGGAAAATTATCTTTTATTAATCATTATCACTGGAACATGTTAAAAACTACTAGTTTTTGCCACACAATGTACTTGAGAAAGGTGCCTTTGTCACCGAAATGTTGTGCCGTTTTTTTGGGCTCAATAAATCCTGTTTTTTGCATCTAATCTTGTGTGCTGCCTGGATTTCTGTTCTCTCTCTCTCTCTATCTATCTATCTATATATATATAATTTGGAAAAGCTGCACAGCACTTAGCAGACCAGTGTGAACTGGTGCAAGCATAGGACGCAGAGATTAAACAAACCAAGTAAAAGTCCATGCAGCACACAGCTACCACCAATGATGCACAGTGCTAACAAGCCATATGTGATTGAGGAAAAAATTCAAAAACGTAAGTTTTTTCAAAAAACTCAATAATCTTATCTTTTAATCTGGAGTTCTTAGTACATACATTGGCCAATGTCTGCTTGCTCATCAACTACGACAAAGTGACTCCAGGTATGATGAGCCCTATCTGACATCCCTGCCCTCCTTGTCCACCCCCCACCTCGCGGCGGGCAGGCACCATCTATACCCTCCATCACCTGTAGGTTTAATGAGGGTGCAATTACATTGCAGCAAAGGAGTCTGCAACTCCATATAATATATAATTTGGAAAAGCTGCACAGCACTCAGCAGACCAGTGTGAACTGGTGCAAGCATAGGACGCAGAGATTAAACAAACCAAGTAAAAGTCCATGCAGCACACAGCTACCACCAATGATGCACAGTGCTAACAAGCCATATGTGATTGAGGAAAAAATTCAAAAACTTACGTTTTTTCAAAAAACTCAATAATCTTATCTTTTAATCTGGAGTTCTTAGTACATACATTGGCCAATGTCTGCTTGCTCATCAACTACGACAAAGTGACTCCAGGTATGATGAGCCCTATCTGACACCTGGAGTCACTTTGTCGTAGTTGATGAGCAAGCAGACATTGGCCAATGTATGTACTAAGAACTCCAGATTAAAAGATAAGATTATTGAGTTTTTTGAAAAAACGTAAGTTTTTGAATTTTTTCCTCAATCACATATGGCTTGTTAGCACTGTGCATCATTGGTGGTAGCTGTGTGCTGCATGGACTTTTACTTGGTTTGTTTAATCTCTGCGTCCTATGCTTGCACCAGTTCACACTGGTCTGCTGAGTGCTGTGCAGCTTTTCCAAATTATATATTACTAGTAAAAAGGCCCGATGCAATTGCATCGGGAGCGCGGTGAAATGAATTGTGTGTATACAGGCGGGTGAGTGGCTAGCAGAGTATATATGGGGCTCTGTGGGTAGCAGACTATACAGGCGGGTCTGTGGGTAGCAGAGTATACAGACTGCTCTGAGGGTAGCAGATTATACAGGCGGCTCTGTGGGTAGCAGAGTATATAGGCGGGTTTGTGGTTAGCAGATTATACAGGCGGCTCTGTGTGTAGCAGAGTATAGAGAAGGCTCTGTGGGTAGCAGAGTATAGAGGCGGCTGTGTGGGTAGCAGAATATAGAAACGGCTCTGTGGGTAGCAGAGAATACAGGCGGGTCTGTGGGTAGGAGAGTATACAGGCGGCTCTGTGGGTAGCAGAGTATAGAGGCGGCTCTGTGGGTAGCAGAGTATAGAGGCAGCTCTGTGGGTAGCAGAGTATACAGGCGGCTGTGTGGGTAGGAGAGTATACAGGCGGCTCTGTGGGTGTCAGAGTATAGAGGGGGCTCTGTGGATAGCAGAGTAGGATGTGGTGGGAGGCTGGAGGAGTGAGGGGAGCAGAGGCTGGAGGGGTGAGGAGAGCAGAGGCTGGAGTGGTGAGGAGAGGTCCAGATGGAGGGGTGAGGAGAGATCTGGCTGGAGGGGTGAGGAGAGATGCGGCTGGAGGGGTGACATCACCGCTCGGCGGCAGGACGTGGCTGCGTGCTGGGGCTGATCGCAGCCCCAGTCACACGGCATTGTCCTCTGCGGCGGGTTGGGTGATGCAGAGAGGGATCAGTTCTTGCCCTCAGGTCACACATGTGACCTGAGCGGAAGGAGCGGATTGGGCGGTGTGTGGTAAAGACAGGACGGTCATCCGATTGGTCTAGGACGCCAAGTCCTGGGCAATGGGATGGGCGTCCTGTGTGTACAACACAGCGCCCAATCCGCTTGCAGGGGCAGGCAATGGGAGTGAGCGGGGCATGTCAGGCTTTGCAGGCTGACACGGTCCGCTCACTCCCATTGGCTGTTGGCGGCCACAGGACGACGTCCCTGGCTCCCGGCACCCGGCCACAGCCCGTAGACCGCTACTCCAGCAGCATGGCGACATTGAGAGCCCAGCGGTGAGAGAGTGGCGAGGGGCGGAAGGCTCCGGCGGCATCCGGGCAGCATGGACCTCGCGGAGGGCGCGAGGGCGGTGGCGATGGTGCGGGGCCGACGGTTGGCAGGATGGCAGCGGTGTCAGGTAGTGCGGCTGAGGATGGAGGAGGGTGAGAGGCTGGAGGAGGCTGTGAGGCTGGAGGAGGCTGTGAGGATGGGGAGGCTGTGAGGCTGGAGGAGGGTGTGAGGCTGGAGGAGGGTGTGAGGCTGGAGGAGGATGTGAGGCTGGAGGAGGCTGTGAGGATGGGGAAGCTGTGAGGCTGGAGGAGGCTGTAGGAGGCTGTGAGGATGGGGAGGCTGTGAGGCTGGAGGAGGCTGTGAGGCTGGAGGAGGCTGTGAGGATGGGGAGGCTGTGAGGCTGGAGGAGGCTCTGAGGCTGGAGGAGGCTGTGAGGATGGGGAGGCTATGAGGCTGGAGGAGGATGTGAGGCTGGAGGAGACTGTGAGGCTGGAGGAGGCAGTGAGGATGGGGAGGCTGTGAGGCTGGAGGAGGCTGTGAGGCTGGAGGAGGCTGTGAGGATGGGGAGGCTGTGAGGCTGGAGGAGGCTGTGAGGCTGGAGGAGGCTGTGAGGCTGGAGGAGGCTGTGAGGATGGGGAGGCTGTGAGGCTGGAGGAGGCTGTGAGGATGGGGAGGCTGTGAGGCTGGAGGAGGCTGTGAGGCTGGAGGAGGATGTGAGGCTGGAGGAGGCTGTGAGGATGGGGAGGCTGTGAGGCTGGAGGAGGCAGTGAGGCTGGAGGAGGGTGTGAGGCTGGAGGAGGGTGTGAGGCTGGAGGAGGCTGTGAGGCTGGAGGAGGCTGTGAGAATGGGGAGGCTGTGAGGCTGGAGGAGGCTGTGAGGCTGAGGAGGCAGTGAGGATGGGGAGGCAGTGAGGATGGAGAGGCTGTGAGGCTGGAGGAGGCTGTGAGGCTGGAGGAGGCTGTGAGGGTGGAGGAGGCTGTGAGGATGGGGAGGCTGTGAGGCTGGAGGAGGCTGTGAGGCTGTAGGAGGCTGTGACGATGGGGAGGCTGTGATGCTGGAGGAGGCTGTGAGGCTGGAGGAGGCTGTGAGGCTGGAGGAGGCAGTGAGGATGGGGAGGCTGTGAGGATGGGGAGGCTGTGAGGCTGGAGGAGGATGTGAGGCTGGAGGAGGATGTGAGGCTGGAGGAGGCTGTGAGGGTGGAGGAGGCTGTGAGGATGGGAGGCTGTGAGGCTGGAGGAGGCTGTGAGGCTGTAGGAGGCTGTGAGGATGGGGAGGCTGTGAGGCTGGAGGAGGCTGTGAGGATGGGGAGGCTGTGAGGCTGGAGGAGGCTGTGAGGCTGGAGGAGGCTGTGAGGCTGTGAGGCTGGAGGAGGCTGTGAGGATGGGGAGGCTGTGAGGCTGGAGGAGGGTGTGAGGCTGTAGGAGGCTGTGAGGCTGGAGGAGGCTGTGAGGATGGGGAGGCTGTGAGGCTGGAGGAGGCTGTGAGGATGGGGAGGCTGTGAGGCTGGAGGAGGGTGTGAGGCTGTAGGAGGCTGTGAGGATGGGGAGGCTGTGAGGCTGGAGGAGGCTATAGGAGGCTGTGAGGATGGGAGGCTGTGAGGCTGTGAGGCTGGAGGAGGCTGTGAGGCTGGAGGAGGCTGTGAGGATGGGGAGGCTGTGAGGCTGGAGGAGGCTGTGAGGCTGGAGGAGGCTGTGAGGATGGGGAGGCTGTGAGGCTGGAGGAGGCTGTGAGGATGGGGAGGCTGTGAGGCTGGAGGAGGCTGTGAGGCTGGAGAGGGTGTGAGGCTGGAGGAGGCTGTGAGGATGGGGAGGCTGTGAGGCTGGAGGAGGCTGTGAGGCTGGAGGAGGCTGTGAGGATGGGGAGGCTGTGAGGCTGGAGGAGGATGTGAGGCTGGAGGAGACAGTGAGGCTGGAGGAGGCAGTGAGGCTGAGGAGGCTGTGAGGCTGGAGGAGGCTGTGAGGATGGGGAGGCTGTGAGGATGGGGAGGCTGTGAGGCTGGAGGAGGCTGTGAGGCTGTGAGGCTGGAGGAGGCTGTGAGGATGGGGAGGCTGTGAGGCTGGAGGAGGCTGTGAGGCTGGAGGAGGCTGTGAGGATGGGGAGGCTGTGAGGCTGGGGAGGCTGTGAGGCTGTGAGGCTGGAGGAGGCTGTGAGGATGGGGAGGCTGTGAGGCTGGAGGAGGGTGTGAGGCTGTAGGAGGCTGTGAGGATGGGGAGGCTGTGAGGCTGGAGGAGGCTGTAGGAGGCTGTGAGGATGGGGAGGCTGTGAGGCTGGAGGAGACTGTGAGGCTGGAGGAGACTGAGGCTGGAGGAGGCAGTGAGGATGGGGATTCTGTGAGGCTGGAGGAGACATTTACTGTACTGAGCATGCTCAGTACAGTAAAAGGTCTCCAAACAGGAAGGCAGGGGTTAAAAAAAAAAAAAAGTTAATGCTCACCTCTCCCCGAGCCCCCGCCGTCTCCTGGCGTCTTCCTCCAAGCTTCCGGTGGCTGCCGCAGGCTCCCAGTGTGTGCAGAGCTGTTCTAGTGCAGTTCAGGACCTGCGGTGATGTCACAGTCACGTGACACCAGGTTACCATGGAGTAACCTGGTGTCACGTGACTGTGACATCACCACAGGTCCTTGAACTGTAGTATAAGAGCTCTGCAGACACTCGGAGCCTGCGGCAGCCACCGGAAGCTTGGAGGAAGACGGCAGGAGACGGCGGGGGCTCGGGGAGAGGTGAGCATTAACTTTTTTTTTTTTTTTTTACAGTAGTGCGGGTCTGCGGCTCGTGATGACGCTGCGCGTCATCACTCGCAGTCCCGCAAAGCATGTTGGGATTCGGCTACAGTGCCCGAATTCCCAACTGCGGATTATATAAGTAGATATGGAGTTGCAGACTCCTTTGCTGCAATGTAATTGCACCCTCATTAAACCTACAGGTGATGGAGGGTATAGATGGTGCCTGCCCGCCGCGAGGTGGGGGGTGGACAAGGAGGGCAGGGATGTCAGATAGGGCTCATCATACCTGGAGTCACTTTGTCGTAGTTGATGAGCAAGCAGACATTGGCCAATGTATGTACTAAGAACTCCAGATTAAAAGATAAGATTATTGAGTTTTTTGAAAAAACGTAAGTTTTTGAATTTTTTCCTCAATCACATATGGCTTGTTAGCACTGTGCATCATTGGTGGTAGAATATATATATATATATAGAATCGGGCCACCATCTAGTATATATATATATATATATATATATATATATATAATATATATACATACACTAGATGGTGGCCCGATTCTAACGCATCAGGTATTCTAGAATGTGTATGTAGTTTATTTATGAAGATTTAAGAACAATGCAATGAATACACGATATCCATCTATCATCTTCCTATGTGTCTATCAATTATTACAATTAATGAGGGGCGTACTGGGCCTCATAAGTAAATGGTGCTATACAACCAACATTAAACAATAACGAAAAAAATGCATAAATGCACCAAGATAAATTGGATACGACTACTTGTTTGCTTGCAGGTAATTTTAAATGTTTAATACAATCATATAGCAGAAAGACAAGTTTCAATCCGTGTATTATACATAAAACAGGAAAGTACTTTCAGGAGACAAAGGCACTGTATGCCACTAAATACATCAATCACCAGGGGTATAATGTAAGCAAACCACAAAATATCATAGTTACAAGGTGAAATATGCAGACTTGATAAAAACACATCACTATCAGTGCAATCATATGTACAATATATTTCAAGTAAACTGACAGAGAAAACTGTACTAAATAGTCTGCACAATTCCCTATAGATGCTCTATGGCAATAAAATGCATTGCATACCCATAATAGTGAAGGGAGAGGCACACAGTGTCAGAGAGCCCCGACACGTGTTTCCCTGTTTTCCTCAGGGGGCTGTGATGTCGTGTGCAGTATGAGTCCGGTTTTTAAGAGGTTTCCTATTACTTAGTGACTATAGCACGGCCGCCAGAGGAGTCCCGGAAGGGGGAAGTCCCCCTAGACATCATATGATTCCAGGACTCCACCCATTACGGCCGCATCACAGCCACATGACCGCGGCGGTCAGCGCATGCGCACTAGTCATGCTGGGGGAGAGAAACAATATAGTGAGCGGCAATGCAGTGTTTGGGTTTTAACCCATCACTTGCATCTCACAGGGAGAATGTGATACATTCTCACAGCCAAATTCTCTACCTCCCAGTAAGTTTTTTGGGGACTCGGAATACCAATCTATCATTAAGGAAAATATATACAAGTGTAAGAAAGAGAACACATGAACACAATAAACATGGCCCCAATAATATTCATAATTCAAGTCACTCATACACTCATAAGTGACAAGTAATAGGAGCACAAAGTCAGTTAGTGACTCTTCCAAACTTCTTGGTCCACTGGTGTATATCCAAGTCCTTATAAGAAATCCAAAAATTCTAGACTCCAAGTGTATGTGAACTAAAAGTGAACATAAATACACACATAAATTAAAATACCGTACTGACAAATAGTAAAGTCAGTTCTAAAAATAGAGACAGGGCAGCTCAATGAGGTCTAATATATAGAAGAAGACTGTAAAAGAGAAGGGCAAGTGTACAGGTCCTCATTACAGGAATTAACTATAGTGGAAAATCTCTTTCACAAAAAAGAGAGAAAAGACACAATATATCTCCCAGATGGAGTACGAAGAACTGGGACACAGGATACATAAAATGTCCAAATCACACAGTGACCAGAATCACAGACCATGAGAACAGCTGCTGAGGACACTTTTTCTCTACTATAGGTTTTTCATCTGTACAGTGGGAGAGATATCTAGGAGGAAACCAATTCCCTATCCTAACAGGAGACGGACATTTTTAAACTCCACCAAAAGTAGGTAGAGGGAAGGTCAGGAACAAAGCCTTTGCAGGAAGCCAGGATATGCAATAGCTCATTAGGGAAATAGGGAATTTCAAAAGAGAATGAGCATATATACCACTACTCTCACTGGTTTACATGCACATGGGTCAAGAGTGAACGGGGGAGGGGGCCGAAAATGCTCTCTCTCTCTCTCTCTCTCTGTGTATGTGTATGTATATATATTATATATATATATATATATATATATATATATATATATATATACTAGATGGTGGCCCGATTCTAACGCATCGGGTATTCTAGAATATGTATGTAGATTTATTTATGAAGATTTAAGAATAATGCAATGAATATACACGATATCTATCTATCATCTGCCTATGTGTCTATCGTCTATGTATGCTATATTTATTTATCATCTGTCTATGCATGTTTATGAGTAAAGTTCGTGACACTGACTGACAGCCTTATAGACAGGAGTGAAGTGTGTCACAGTGACTGACAGCCTTGTATACATGAGTGAACTGCGTCACACTGACTGACAGCCTTGTAGACAGAAGTAAAGTTCGTGACACTAACTGACAGCCTTGTAGACAGGAGTGAAGTTCGTCACACTGACTGACAGCCTTGTAGACAGGAGTGAAGTACGTCACACTGACTGACAGCCTTGTAGACAGGAGTGAAGTTCATCACACTGACTGACAGCCTTGTAGACAGGAGTGAACTGCGTCACACTGACTGACACCCTTGTAGACAGGAGTGAACTGCGTCACACTGACCGACAACCTTGTAGACAGGATTGAACTGCGTCACACTAACTGACAGCCTTGTACACATGAGTAAAGTCCGTGACACTTACTGATAGCCTGGTAGACAGGAGTAAAGTTCATCACACTGACCGACAGCTTTGTAGACAGGAGTGAATTGTGTCACACTGACTGACAACCTTGTAATAGTAGAGTTTGTCACACTGACTGACAGCCTTAAAGACAGTAGTGAAATTCGTCACGCTGACTGACAGCCTTGTAGACAGGAGTGAAGTTCGTCACACTGACTGACAGCCTTGTAGACAGGAGTGAAGTACGTCACACTGACTGACAGCCTTGTAGACAGGAGTGAAGTTCATCACACTGACTGACAGCCTTGTAGACAGGAGTGAAGTGCGTCACACTGACTGACAGCCTTGTAGACAGGAGTGAAGTTCATCACACTGACTGACAACCTTGTAGACAGGATTGAACTGCGTCACACTAACTGTCAGCCTTGTACACAGGAGTAAAGTCCGTGACACTTACTGACAGCCTGGTAGACAGGAGTAAAGTTCATCACACTGGCCGACAGCTTTGTAGACAGGAGTGAAGTGTGTCACAGTGACTGACAGCCTTGTAGACAGTAGAGAAGTTTGTCACACTGACTGACAGCCTTGCACACAGGAGTGAAGTGTGTCACACTGATTAACAGCCTTGTATACAGGAGTGAAGTTCGTCACACTGACTGACAGCCTTGTAGACAGGAGTAAACTGCGTCACACTGACAGACAGCCTTGTAAACAGGAGTGAACTGCGTCACACTATGACTGGCAGTTCAAATTCCGTGCCAATCACAGCCGCAGTGATTAATGACGTAAGCGGTATTCAAACCGCCCACCAAGCCGTGCCTCTCATTGGTCTCCGCCAGCCGCGGCAACCAATCAGCAAAGCAGCATTCAAACCGCGCACCAAGTCTCTCATTGGGCGCCGCGGCTGGTAGCAACCAATGAGCGAAGCAACGCGTGTTTGAAAACCAGGTGCCATTCAAATCGCGCACCAAGCCGCGCGCCACGTCTCTGGTCACCGCCAGCCGCGGCGACCAATGAGCGAAGCGGCATTCAAACCGCGCGCCAATCTCTCATTCGTCGCCACACCAGGCGGCGACCAATGAGCGTAGTGGCATGTATTTGAAAACCGCGTGCCATACAAATCGTGTGCCAAGCTGTGCGCCATTTCTCTGATTGATCACGGCCAGCCACGGCGACCGATGAGGGAAGCGGCATTCAAACCGCACACCAAGTCTCCTTATTGGTCACCGCGGCTGGCAATTTGTATAACCCGCAGTTTTCAAATACGCGCCGCTTCACTGATTTGTCGCCGCTGCGACCAATCAGGGACGTAGCGTGGCGGGGGATTTGAATTCCGCTCGGGGTACTACCGCAGCGAGCATCCGGGAGATGAGCGGCTGAAGCTGGTTATCTATCGGCAGGCTCGCCTTGGACCTCTTTGCAGCAGGTGGCCGCGGCTCAGCTACTGCTGCACAGAAGTTAGCGGAGAGCCAGCCGGGAGATGACCAGCATCAGCCGCTCAGCTCCCGGCAGGCTCACCGCAGACCTCCACGAGCAGCTGTTTTGCATACGCTGCGCTCGACCTGGCGGTCGACCAACGAGTGCTTGCGCGCGATTTCGGCTTCAGACAGACACGATTAGGCAATTATATATATATAAAAAATTAAGAAATAGCTAGCTCACCATTAGGCTAAAAAAAGAAAAGAAAATTTTTCTCCAGCTGATTTACAGAAAAAAAAAATCTCTTTATTGAGAAAAGTGACAAAGTATAAAAATACGAAGAAAATGCATCCAAGGAGGTTGTAACATAACCCTCTCCCCCCAGACTATGCGTTTCAGCACTGAATGTGCCTTCTTCAAGGGTTAGGACTCCACTGAACTAATCCAGAAAAAAACACAAACCGCAGTGGTAGGAGGTACCCAAACTTGGGAGTGACTACACTTAATTAGGATATGTCTGAAAAAGTTTGCTTAAAACAGCAAGACCAGCGGTTTAAGTTTGATCAGAGTGGTTCAGTAGGTTAATTCACAAAGATACAAAATTAACAATATATACATTACACAGTGTTAAAAAAGTGCGATCCCAAAAGCAAACAAAAAACCCTACAATTATACAAAATTTCACATATAAACAGCATGAACAATGTTACCAGATAGTAAACTAATCAGAAGAAAAAAGGTTGTATAACATTTGTGGGATATATATATATGGATTCGAATTAGGAAACAATCATTTCAAAACTGGGTAATCAATTCCATTTTACTATTTAAACCCAATGGAATCCGTGTTTCCAAGCGAAAAATCCATCCACTTTCTCTGTTTAAAACATGTCTATGAAAATTTCCACCTCTAATTAGATTGGTTACCTTCTCTATTCCTGTAAACCTGAAGGAACCTAGGTTACCAATATGTTTATCCGCTAAATGTTTGGAACAGAGCGGTTTGTGGTTTTATTCTGGATTTGTTCAGTGGGGTCCTAGACCTTGAAGAAGGCATATTTAGTGCTGAAACGCGTAGTCTGCTGGGACAAGGTTATATCATTTTCTTCATGTTTTTATACTTTGGCACTTTTCTCAATAAAGCTATGCAATTTTTCTGTGGATCAGCTGGAGAAAAATTTCTTTTCCGATATATATATATATATACAGACATCATACATATATATATATGTCGCGCCCCGGAGAAGAGGTACTCAGAGACTGGTTCTCTCTTCTTCCAGTTCAGGGCTTTGGGGTGCCAGCAGAGCTCTGTGGCACTCGCTGACAGGCTGCATCCGCCTGCGCAGCGGTTCAGTCGGTGGCTCCGCAGGTGAGCTCCGGCTGCAGATGTACTAATCAGTCTCACACAAAATTCAGAGTTTAACCAGGTACTTTACTCCACTGCTCGGTGCACACACACAGTTCACTTGTTACAGCAGTTCACTTGTGGTTCCCGGTCACCGGTTTAGCAGCTAGGACAGTTCATTAGGGGCACCCCCTTTCCAGTACCTTTCGGGCGCCTCTCTCCAATCCCGTGCACATCCTCCGGGCCAGCGGTCACAAGCTTCTTGTGGACTTCTAGCCCTAATGTGATGGCCTTTCCATCGTTGTGCCAGAGGTAGGGTTCCGGGCATACAGCCCCTTCACCCCGCTGGTTAATTTATGGCTGGGGCATATAGTATACTACCATGTCAACAGGGCCGACTCCCGGTGTCCCTTCTGGTTTGGGCCCACCGTGGACCCTTCTGTTCTTCCTCGGTACATAGCCTGGGACCTGGACCAGCCATACAGTGACACAGGCCGCCAGGTACGGGTTCTTCCTCCCTGGTGTTACTGTTTCACGGCTTTCAGGGTGGCTCTGCTTAAGAGTTCTGTTCCTCTCCCTCTACAACACACCAGGAACTCGAACCTGACCCTCTTGTTGTCTCTCTCTAAACAGGGCTCGACTCTCTTAACTTAGTGTTCCTGGGTATTTAAGTCTAGTTCCTCCACCCCTTTTCCAGGTTCCTTCCCTGCTCTCCACCCTCCACCTCGCTCCCCCCACTATTCCCTGCATGACATGGAGTACTAGGTCTAGGGATTGGGGGATGTGTTGGGTGTTGGCGTGAGATGACTAGCTTACCTGTCCCAGATGCTGTACCTCACTGTGGCCACCAGTCCGCAGGGGGCCACACACACAGAAATATATATATATATATATATATATATATATATATATATATATATATATACAGCATATAGGTGTGAGAACGGTAGTGTCCTGTGGGCTGCTCACATATAATATCTATGAATATATATATATATATATATATATATATAATATTATATATGAGCAGCTCTCAGCACTCTGCCATTCTCACTTCTGTATATAAATAATTGAAAGCAGCACCCCATGCTCACCTCCATGATGAATGGCATGAGGAGCAGTGAGGAGGAGCCTCCTGTTCCCTGGCACACAGTGATGACCTACTCAGCTGCTTGAATCTCCATTTTCCCACTAGCGTTTGAGCCATCCCACATCACGGGTATGAACCCGCAGTGATGTCAGCTTCCAGCGCTGGCAGTGATGTTCAATAGCTGCCAGCCTATCACGAAACGTCACTGCCAGTTTCGGGAGCTGACGTGCCTGCGGGTGCGTACCAGTGACATGTGATGGATCAAACGCCAGCGGCCATCTTAATGCCCCTAGTAGGTGACAAGATGGTTTAGGCACATGCTCGGACATAGAGTGGACCTGAGTTTACTGCAGGCTTTTCTATTTTTTTTTTCCAGTAAAAATGACAGAATCTAAAAACGGGCTCAAAATGATACCTCCAAAGCAGATGAGGGCAAAGTCTGTTTGATTTTATACTCCTATGCTGATCTGAATGTCTGATGAGAAGGTCATCAGATGTTTCCAATGACAACTAGCAGAATTATGAGTGCAGCTCTGGAAGCTGTAATTCAGAATCAGTAAAAAAGCAGTAGTGTAAATTATTCACCATATTCTAGAATTGTATATACAAAATATATATTGAATTGTGTTCAAAGATGAACTTGCATTTTTAAATAGGAAGTTTCATGGTATCTATCTATCTATCTATCTATCTATCTATCTATCTATCTATCTATCTACCGTATATACTCGTGTATAAGCCGACCCGTGTATAAGCCGACCCCCCTACTTTTGCCCCCAAAAACTGGGAAAACTTATTGACTCGCGTATAAGCCGAGGGTGGACTCCAGCACAGGTATACAACCCCCAGCAGTGATGTATACAGCCCCCAGCAGTGTGGTATACAGGCCCAGTAGTATGGTATACAGCAGCCCCCAGTGGTATACAGCAGGCCCCCAGGCGTATAAGCAGGCCCCCAGGGGTATAAGCAGGCCCCCAGGGGTATTCAGCAGGCCCCCAGGGGTATCACCAGGCCCCAGGGGTATCAACAGGCCCCCATGGGTATACAGCAGCACCATGGGTATCAGCAGGCCCCCAGGGGTATCAGCAGGCCCCAGGGTATACAGCAGGCCCCATGGGTATACAGCAGGCCCCATGGGTATCAGCAGGCCCCCAGGGGTATCAGCAGGCCCCCAGGGGTATACAGCAGGCCCCCATGGGTATCACCAGGCCTCCAGGGTATAAGCAGGCCCCCAGGGGTATTCAGCAGGCCCCCAGGGGTATCAGCAGGCCCCAGGGGTATCAACAGGCCCCCAGGGGTATACAGCAGGCCCCCATGGGTATACAGCAGGCCCCATGGGTATCAGAAGGCCCCCAGAGGTATCAGCAGGCCCCAGGGGTATACAGCAGGCCCCCATGGGTATACAGCAGGCCCCATGGGTATCAGCAGGCCCCCAGGGTATCAGCAGGCCCCCAGGGGTATCAGCAGGCCCCCAGGGTATACAGCAGGCCCCCAGGGGTATTCAGCAGGCCCCCGGGGTATCAGCAGGCCCCCGGGGGTATCAGCAGGCCCCCGGGGTATCAGCAGGCCCCCGGGGGTATCAGCAGGCCCCCGGCGGTTTATACAGCAGGCCCCCGGGGTTTATACAGCAGCCCCCAGCACAGGTGTATACTGCAGCCCCCAGCAGTGTGATATACAGGGCCCCCGGCAGTGGTATACAGCCCCCCCGCTTAGTACCGGGCCCCATGCTGCGGCACAGCATACAGTAGCTCATACATTACCATCTCCTGCAGCGCGCGCCTTCCTCCATCTCCCCGCCCGGCTTGTTGCTGTAGTGTCATGTGACGCGCCAGTCACATGACACTACAGGAAGATGCCGGCTGGGACATGAGGAGCCGCGCGCTGCAGGGAGAGATGGTAGTGTATGAACTACTGTATGCTGTGCCGCAGCATGGGGGCCCGGTACTAGGCGGGGGGCTGTATACCACTGCCGGGGGCCGCCAGGGGCTGTGTCCGGCAATATGCACTGCATCCCCTTGCCGGGGATGGACAGGGGGATGCGTGCATATCAATGAGGCGGGCCCACGTGACCGCGCGGTGTCACTGCAGCCCGCTCCTGCCTCCTCCTGCCCCAGTCAGAGCCCCCGTCCCCGTCACACTCAGCACACACATGTATATACTCGTGTATAAGCCGAGGGGGGACTTTTCAGCCCAATTTTTGGGCTGAAAAAGTCGGCTTATACACGAGTATATACGGTATCTATCTATCTATCTAATCTATCCTATTTAGTCAAAAACAAGTAAGGATATTAATACTCAATGCAGCATCTGCCTTCAGTCTACTAGTATTATATTTGTTTCCAGCATATAAGATCATTGCAGTAATATCCTGGAGCTGCCTTGTGAAAGATCTGATGTAGCTGAATAATGCAGATGCTCTGAAGCTCCCTCATTCTGCACAGAACAAGGTCACTTTTATTTACACTTTCCTGCTTGCTACATTTCCCATGAGAAAGCCACCCAAAGACTCCCCAGCTTGCCTCCAGTATGGATGAGTGGCTAATTACCATGAATCTAAGGCTCGGCTGACAGGTATTGAACTCTAGTCTCCAGGGTGCTACAGAATATATAAGGAACGTATCCCAAACTTCTCCAGACTGTCTACATGGCTCATCTAAATTAATAATTCTCCATGTAATTGTTATTTCATGCTTAAATTAGTGAGGATAAAAGCAGGCACTTATTAACGTTGTTCAATGCTTTGATACTCACTGGAATTCTATATTCAAAATAGTTATTTTAGGTATATACAGTGTCCCTATTGTTATTTAAATCACTAGTGGTTGTCATACAAAAAAGCATGTAATACACTGTATTTTATTATTGTAATGTGTCATCAACCTGTAGTTCCCTCTTACTGTAGGCAGGCTATATACTGTATAGTGTACTAGCTGTACAGACTGGTGTTGCCTGGGCATAGTAACTGACTGTTCTTAGTTATAATAGAATAGAATGATTATTTTGCACGTCTGCCTCTAGATCCTCCCCTCCATAGAATATTGTCTGGTTCTGCCTCTAGATCTCTCCCCTCTCCATAGAATATTGTCTGGTTCTGCCTCTAGATCCTCCCCTCCATAGAATATTGTCTGGTTCTGCCTCTAGATCCTTCCCCTCCATAGAATATTGTCTGGTTCTGCCTCTAGATCCCCCTCTCCTCCATAGAATATTGTCTGGTTCTGCCTCTAGATCCTCCCCCTCCATAGAATATTGTCTGGTTCTGCCTCTAGATCCTTCCCCTCCATAGAATATTGTCTGGTTCTGCCTCTAGATCCTTCTCCTCCATAGAATATTGTCTGGTTTGCCTCTAGATCCTTCTCCTCCATAGAATATTGTCTGTCTGTGATCTTCTCATAGCTCCTCACTCCTCCATAGAATGTTGTCTGGTTCTGCCTTAGCTCCTCCCCTCCATAGAATGCTGTCTGGTTCTGCCTCTAGATCCTTCTCCTCCATAGAATGCTTGTCTGGTTCTTTTTTCCTCTAGATCTTCTCCTCCTTAGAATGTTGTCTGGTTCTGCCTCTAGATCCTTCTCTTCCATAGAATGCTGTCTGGTTCTGCCTCTAGATCCTTCTCCTCCATAGAATGTTGTCTGGTTCTGCCTCTAGATTCTCCCCTCTACAGAATGTTGTCTCGTTCTGTGAGGAGGTGGTCTATGAAAGTGGGTGTAGCTAACTGGAGTGGGTGGGGCTATGTGGAGTGGGCCGGGCTTGATATATACATATCCACATATATGCATACACTCAGCTCTATATATATAGATATTTGTGATAAAATGTGTTTTTGTAACAAATTTATTATTTTCATGTAAGACTACCAAATCCAGGTACACTGCTTTCTCTGTACTAATACTCAAGGTGAATGTGATCCCCCAGGAGTTCTTATTTAATGTATCAGAGTTTTGGCTAATTGTTGTTCACCCTTCCAGATTATAATTAAATCATCAATATATCTTTTATGT
Source organism: Allobates femoralis (assembly GCA_033576535.1). Taxonomy (NCBI): domain Eukaryota; kingdom Metazoa; phylum Chordata; class Amphibia; order Anura; family Aromobatidae; genus Allobates; species Allobates femoralis. Next base: position 109,801,432 of record JARQOC010000008.1, on the reverse strand, counting down.
AGGACTATATTTTCCTTATGTTTCCCTGAACAGATCTGCGATAGGGACTCGAATAGCCCCATGAAAAGATTAGCAAAACTTGGGGCTACCCTCGTCCCCATTGCCGTACCAAGTCTCTGCAGATATAGTTCACCCTCAAATTCAAACCTGTTATGTTGAAGAATGAATTTCAATCCCAAAAGAATGAATTCAATCTTTTCCTCCGGCATTTTATCGCTTTTTTCCAAATAATGTTGTACTGTATAGATCCCCAAACTGTGATCGATATTGGAATATAAAGCGTTAATATCAAGGGTTATGATTAAGCAATCTTTCTCCCAATTCAGTATATCCAACTCTCCTATCAGTTGGTTGGAATCTCTGAGATAGGAAGGTAAGTATTTTATGTGTGCCACTATTGTTCTTTTGCCTCTACGGATCTGTTCCTGTGTGCTGATCACGTGACCTATCATATGATCTTTCAAAAGTTGATCATGTGAAAAGCAGGAAAACAGTGTAACGGGATATCCGAACGGCGCTACCGCCTGAAGAAATTATTCACTTCCAAAACTCAGAAAATTTTATGGGGATTTTTTTTATTTTCTATGTGTTTCAGGGGTACAAGCCCCCTGCTTCAGGAAAAAAATCACATACTCGTAATCTACCCCTGGTCCTCAATGATATCAGTTTATTCACTTTGTCCAAATCTCCACGGCATTTGAAATATTACAAGTTGTTAGAAGAATAGCAAAGAGATGTCTTAGTTGATTTGGGCTTTGTGTGGCTGCTGCTTCATTGAGAGTTATGTCCCAGTGTGCACCGTTTTTCAGAAGTCCTTGTCTTCCTCATTTTTTCCTGAATGATTTGCAGATATGCATAATCTGTGTTAGGCTAAGGTCACACATGCATATTTTACTTGCTTTTTTGGAGACCTGCGTTTTTTAAAAACGCATGGGTGCCAAAAAGCAACAAAAAAAACGCATGGCATGTGTGACCCTAGCCTTAAACAGTAAATCGGTTTTTTTGCGAATGTCTGTAAAGCGCGGGGTTAAAATTTCCCCTCAAAACATAGTCTATGATGTTCATTGAGTCAAATGGGGTGTGTGTGCAAAATTTCATGATTGTAGATTCAACTGTGCGGATTCCTTCAGTGGACATACAGTACAGACCAAAGGTTTGGACACACCTTCTCATTCAAAGAGTTTTCTGTATTTTCATGACTATGAAAATTGTAGATTCACACTGAAGGCATCAAAACTATGAATTAACACATGTGGAATTATTTACTTAACACAAAAGTGTGAAACAACTGAAAATATGTCTTATATTCTAGGTTCTTCAAAGTAGCCACGTTTTTCTTTAATTACTGCTTTGCACACATTCTCTTGATGAGCTTCAAGAGGTAGTCACTGGAAATGGTTTTCACTTCACAGTGGTGCCCTGCCTGGTTTATTAAGTGGGATTTCTTGCCTTACAAATGGGGTTGGGACCATCAGTTGTGTTGTGCAGACGTCTGATGGATACACAGCTGATAGTCCTACTCAATAGACTGTTAGAATTTGTATTATGGCAAGAAAAAAGCAGCTAAGTAAAGAAAAACGAGTGGCCATCATTACTTTAAGAAATGAAGGTCAGTCAGTCCGAAAAATTGGGAAAACTTTGAAAGTGTTCCCAAGTGCAGTTGCAAAACCCTTCAAGCACTACAAAGAAACTGGCTCACATGAGGACCGCCCCAGGAAAGGAAGACCAAGAGTCATCTCTGCTGCAGAGGATAACTTCATCTGAGTCACCAGCCTCAGAAATTGAAGGTTATCACAGCTCAGATTAGAGACTAGGTCAATGATACACAGAGTTGTAGCAGCAGACACAACTCTACAACAACTGTTAAGAGGAGACTTTGTGCAGCAGGCCTTCATGGAAAAATAGCTGCTAGGAAACCACTGCTAAGGACAGGCAACAAGCAGAAGAGACTTGTTTGGTCTAAAGAACACAAGGAATGGACATTAGACCAGTGGAAATCTGCGCTTTAGTCTGATGAGTCCAAATTTCAGATCTTTGGTTCCAATCACCGTGTCTTTGTGCGACGCAGAAAAGGTGAACGGATGGACTCTACATGCCTGGTTCCCACTTTCCCACTTTTTTGTTAACTATATAATTCCACATGTGTTAATTCATAGTTTTCATGCCTTCAGTGTGAATCTACAATTTTCATAGTCATGAAAAAAATGGAAAACTCTTTGAATGAGGTGTGTCCAAACTTTTGGTCTGTACTGTACATACATACACTCAGCTTTATTTATTAGACTAGTAAAAAGGCCCGATGCAATTGCATCGGGAGCGCGGTGAAATGAATTGTGTGTATACAGGCGGGTCAGTGGGTAGCAGAGTATAGAGGCGAGTCAGTGGGTAGCAGAGTATAGAGGCGAGTCAGTGGGTAGCAGAGTATAGAGGCGGCTCTGTGGGTAGCAGAGTATAGAGGCGGCTCTGTGGGTAGCAGAGTATACAGGCGGCTCTGTGGGTAGCAGAGTATAGAGGCGGCTCTGTGGGTAGAAGAGTATAGAGGCGGCTCTGTGGGTAGCAGAGTATAGAGACCGCTCTGTTGGTAGCAGAGTATAGAGGCCGCTCTGTTGGTAGCAGAGTATAGAGGCCGCTCTGTGGGTAGCAGAGTATACAGGCCACTCTGTGGGTAGCAGAGTATAGAGGCCGCTCTGTGGGTAGCAGAGTATAGAGGCCGCTCTGTGGGTAGCAGAGTATAGAGGCTGCTCTGTGGGTAGCAGAGTATAGAGGCTGCTCTGTGGGTAGCAGAGTATAGAGGCTGCTCTGTGGGTAGCAGAGTATAGAGGCTGCTCTGTGGGTAGCAGAGTATAGAGGCTGCTCTGTGGGTAGCAGAGTATAGAGGCGGCTCTGTGGGTAGCAGAGAATAGAGCCCGCTCTGTGGGTAGCAGAGAATAGAGCCCGCTCTGTGGGTAGCAGAGTATAGAGGCGGCTCTGTGAGTAGCAGAGTATAGAGGCGGCTCTGTGGGTAGCAGAGTATAGAGGCGGCTCTGTGGGTAGCAGAGTATAGAGGCGGCTCTGTGGGTAGCAGAGTATAGAGGCGGCTCTGTGGGTAGCAGAGTATAGAGGCGGCTCTGTGGGTAGCAGAGTATAGAGGCGGCTCTGTGGGTAGCAGAGTATAGAGGCGGCTCTGTGGGTAGCAGAGTATAGAGGCGGCTCTGTGGGTAGCAGAGTATAGAGGCGGCTCTGTGGGTAGCAGAGTATAGAGGCGGCTCTGTGGGTAGCAGAGTATAGAGGCGGCTCTGTGGGTAGCAGAGTATAGAGGCGGCTCTGTGGGTAGCAGAGTATGCAGCCGGCTCTGTGGGTAGCAGAGTATAGAGGCGGCTCTGTGGGTAGCAGAGTATAGAGGCGGCTCTGTGGGTAGCAGAGTATAGAGGCGGCTCTGTGGGTAGCAGAGCATAGAGGCGGCTCTGTGGGTAGCAGAGCATAGAGGCGGCTCTGTGGGTAGCAGAGCATAGAGGCGGCTGAAGCGGCTCAGTGGTGGAGGGGTGAGGAGAGAAGCGGCTCAGTGGTGGAGGGGTGAGGAGAGAAGCGGCTCAGTGGTGGAGGGGTGAGGAGAGAAGCGGCTCAGTGGTGGAGGGGTGAGGAGAGAAGCGGCTCAGTGGTGGAGGGGTGAGGAGAGAAGCGGCTCAGTGGTGGAGGGGTGAGGAGAGAAGCGGCTCAGTGGTGGAGGGGTGAGGAGAGAAGCGGCTCAGTGGTGGCGGGGTGAGGAGAGAAGAGGCTCTGGGCTGGAGGGGTGAGGAGATAAGCGGCTCTGGGCTGGAGGGGTGAGGAGATAAGCGGCTCTGGGCTGGAGGTGTGAGGAGATAAGCGGCTCAGGGCTGGAGGGGTGAGGAGATAAGTGGCTCAGGGCTGGAGGGGTGAGGAGAGGAGCGTGGGGTGATAGCAGACTGCAGCCCCGCTGGGCTAGCAGGCTGCAATGACAGTGCGCCGCCGGCGCTGGCATGTTACCTGGGGGAAGCTGCGGCGGGCACCGTCAGTCATGAAGGCGGGCGGTGCTGTTTGGCTGGTCGTTTGCGGCGGCGGCTCCAAACACCACGAGAGTGAGGCGAGATCTCGCGGTGTTTGGTGCAGACACTGAGGGGCTCTGGGGACAGGGGCAGGATGCAGTGCGTGGCTGTGGGCGGCCTGGGGTTGCGCTGGGCGGTAATTGCGGGGGAGCGGCGGGCGGTGCGTGGAGCGGGCAGGGTGTGGGGTGTCGGGCGGGCAGCATTTTTGCGCTTCCGGGCAGTGTCGGCGGCTCGCGATGGCGCATGCGCGCCATCGCTCGCCGCACGTTATAGCGGCACAGTGGCCGGAAGCGTAAAACTGCTGATTATGTATATAGATATATACATATATACTTGTAAAGCTACAGTGCTGTGCAAATTAATTGGGATAAAGCAAGTCCTTACTTGTTTTTCTTGCATTAGGGTTACTATTTCTGATAAGTGTTTTATCAGTTCTTGGTGTCGTTTTCCTTTTTCTTCCACATTTCCCTTTTCATTTTGAAGAATACGATCCAGTTTCATTGTGTGTGCAAATTATTCTTGAAACAGTAGCTTTTCCTATACCAACAGTGGAAGCGATTTCTCTTACAGTCAGACTTGTATGTTCATTAAGAGTAATAATTCTAGACCTCTTCGTAGAGTAACATCCATTTTTTCAGGCACGAATCACACTGAGAGAAAAAGTCCACTAAACCACTTCTCACAGAAACAATCTCTCAACTGAAGCTGAGGGGGCGGCTAGCTGTTATTTTCTGACTAAAACCAGTCAAACCACATTTTGTTACTCAAGCTTGTACACTCACACTTGTTCAAAGCAGTTAAAACTGGTTTGAATCACTGACTGACAACCCCAACTTACGATTTTACTTAAAAAATGCTTTGTCCCAATTAATTTCACAGCACTGTACCAATGTATTGCTAAGTTGAGGCTGCAACAGATATCTGACAGTTTCCAAATAGGCATTGTAAACATAAAAGGGATTATGCCTAATACACAATAGCTACATTTTGATATGGTATTGATCGTTATCATTGTAATCAATGCTAGGTGGAAAGGTTTTTGCCTTCCTCTGGTTAGGGTCAGATTCACGCTAATAGCTGCGCTCAGGGGGCTTCTGTTAAAAACGTAGGTTTTGGCAGCCTTGACGCAGTGTTACCGCCATGGTAGTGCCGCGTTAATGCTGTCAATTTTGCCCTAGGGTGATGCTGCGCTAGAGGCAACAATTTTATAGGTACTCCCCTGAGCGCAGCTATTAGCACGGATCTGAATCTAGCCTCCGGAACATGTTGGACTAAGTTGGAATAAGTTGGACTCCATAGACTTAAAGTCTAGCTTCACCCTTAAAAACTAAGAAACTATGAAATTTTGCTATTATGCTTTTGGGGAAATTTAAAATGTTTTCTTCATTTTCATTATCCTTTTTAAATATTGTCTACCTGTTTGTGACTATGGATTTTTAACTAATTGGGATTCCTTGTGTATTGGCCTTTGCCTCCAGTTAATGGAAGAATACTGCTGACCACCTCATATGTGCTAGATATCTGACAGTGACGTCCATCTACCAAAGTCTATCATGGTATTTGACTAATCATTAGCTTTTAAAACCTTTGTTTGGTGTATTTGATGTTTTAAGTTTGTTGCGGTTGTATGGAGTGGGTGTAGCAGCATCCGTTATTAACTGAAGTACCGTTACTGATTTTTGCACCTTTCGCTGCTATTTAAAATTCCTGGGTCATTAAATGATTAAAGTAACTTGGTCGTGCAGTAATACACATATTTTCATATACATCACCTTTTTTAGAATGTGTTCTGCATTCACTATAATGTAAGAATGAAGAATGTGATAAACACCAATATTCTTTCATAAAGGTGATGACCAAATCCATGTTCATGATTTACTAATGTGACAGTACAGGCTGTGGAGTGGCCCCTGCACCTGTCTTTCAGTAAATTAACAGCTCTTTTGAGATACCTGGCATGAGAATTTATTTTATTTATACATTTATTTTTGCTTGTACTTTGTTTTTAAATCTGCTGACATGTCTGTTTATGTCAACTCTGAATTTATCAGTGAGTGAGTTATATGGTTTCATCTAATTATCCCAAATCTTGGTGTCTGGAGAGTTATATTTTAACTTTGAAATAACTTTTGAAAGTGCTGCAGTCTCGTGGCTGCTGTATAAATACAGGTAACACATTCATTGCAAAAGTGAAAACTATAGTAAAAGTTTCAAATTGATGATGTTTCTTCTAAATTTGCCAAACATGAATCCTAAATTTGAAGGGTATTTAGTCTCACCAGTTGAGGTTAAGTTATGAAGCCAAAGGGTAGGATATGTAGGGATGTGGACTGGTAGTCGCGCTCCTTCTTGAAGACACTGACCGCACTGTTGTATTGTGTCATGCAGCATTGTAAATATTATATGGTGTGAAATGACCTGTACTGTGATGATAGTGCATATTAATATATGTTGTTAGAGGTATAACATAAGGTAATGTATGATGATAGGAAATGTTTTAGACTAGTGTGTTACTGGAGCAATCAAAAATGTTATGTAGGATGCAAGGGATTGTATAGGATAAGACTCTAGGGCAAGTGATAGCTAAGAGTAGGGACTAGCCCACAATTGGAGGGGTTAGTTCATAGGGTAAGTGGCTGTTTCACTGTAGAACATCTGATAGGGATCCACTAGTCACTAGTACAGGTGTGAAAGTCAGGTAGGTCATCAAGTCAACATGTAGTGGGTAACTCATGAAAACTACAACATTGAGACCGGAGTGAGATAGCAGGATCCTTTGAAGTAACTGTAGCATCAGACAAAACAATCAGAGTGCTAGAGACATTCCCTGTTACAATCGGCCCTTTATTGATGGAGACAGAATGACAATTGACCAGGTCCCTTAGATTTATAGGAATGGGATTATCATCACTGGCGTGTGATGGTGTTTCATTTTTCTGGGTGAGACCCAACAACTGCGAGCCTAAGGCTCTTTGCTGGCACTATGGCGAACCTCCTATCTCCCTCTCCTACGAAGAGTAGTGTGTTATAGAAGTAAACAGCAATGTTATGTAGGATGTAAGTCATTGTATAGAATAAGATGTATAGGAATATTAAATATGACGCTTAGTAAGGACATTCTGCCCTGCATTATATGGGATAAGATGTATAGGAATGTTAGATATGTCGTTTCGTAAGGAAGGTCTGCCCTGCTACTGACTGGACAAGTAATAGTTAAGTGTTGGGACTAACCCATAATGAGAAGGGTTAGTTCATAGGGAAGTGACTATTTCCTTCTAGAAAATCAGATAGAGAAAACACTAATGACTAGTGTGGAAGTGCAAATCAGATAGGTCATCAAGACTGGATGTAGTGGGCAACTTCACCATTGACAATGGGGTGAGATTGTGTGATCCTTTGAAGTAACTGTAGCATCAGATAGAATAGCCAGAGGGCTAGACACATACTTCTGAATGAGCAGCTCTATACTGACGGATCCAGATTATTGATAATTTGCTAGGCCCCTTGTTGTGCTGGAAAACCTGAATCCAGAAAGATGAGGAATAACTCAGCTATAACTAGAACTGTATCTAATGCCATGCTGTGAAACAGAAAATGTGTTTACTATTTGTGTGCACACTATCTCACATGTACAAATGTGCCTAAAGACCTGAGAAAACTGTTAAAATGTAAATGTTATTTCATTGAAAAAAACATCACAATACTGCACTAGTTGTTAACGATTGGTTACATAGCAGCTAAGATCATACTTTTTGTGCCATGTAACTTATTTTCCCTCATTTTTCTGCCCTCTTGTAAAAACTGCATTTTAAGGCTGTGTGAGCATGGCCAGCATCTACCAACCAGCACTTTGTGTGTATTTCCACAGCTTCTGAGAGCAGACTGATAGTGAGGAGTTCAGTTTGACAGCAGAGAAGGGGTTAGCAAAGATTGTGACTGGGCTGTGTGGAGCCAGATGACAGATCAGAAGCTTGTACCAAGGAAAGAGGAGTTTGCAGTGTTCCTGAAATTCTGACATTGCTCAGCACTGTGTTGCACTGAAGTAATCTAATATATTGCCACCTCATCAGCTGTAGTCAGGAGCTCACACACCGTGTAGGCCACATGCCCACCCTTATACGGTTATGTGCCTGTATTCAGTGTGAAGATGGATCTGACTGAGAATGGATATATGTCTGCTTCACACATAGTGTAGTGGGGACACCTTGTGGAAGGTTTATGAATGGTTTTCAACCAGAATTCTCTGATAAAGTATATTTGAAAACTTATTAAAATCAATTGCTCTACATTATTATCAAATAAAAATTTAATCTGCAGTTACACTCTAAGTAAAAGACTGTTGTTTAATAAGAACTGTTCAGTGTCAGTTTTCCCTGCGGTCTGGTCCTTTTTTACTGATGAGAGAGAAGGTTTTGGCTGCAGGAGAGCTGCAGGAATTATTGTGGTGCAGCTTCACCTCGACTGGTGAGTTGATCCACCCTTCTTATTTTATATGCTTCTCAACATTGAAATAGAAACACCAATAAAGGAAAGTTACAAAATTATGACAAACATGTTACCATAATAATATACAAATAATGTTCAAGAAGAAACATTTTCAAAATCTCTCAATTTACTCAGTATTGTGTATGAACCTTACGCACAGAAATATGTTCTCGAAGAATGTTCTGCCTGATTGAATGCAGGTGGGTATATGCCGTATTTTTCGGACTATGAAATACACTCCACCCCCCTCAAATTTGGGAGGAACGTGGGGTTGTGTGTTATGGTCAGGATGTAGTGTACTGTGGGGACGCAGTCTCCATCGGTCCTGTTGAAGGACAGTTTTCTTCCTAAGTGGTAACAGCTATCTCAGAAAAATGCTTAAAGGGAACCAAACACCAGAATTTAACGACCTGTAAATCAGTGCTGCGCCATGTAGTGGTGACCGGACCGCAGGAGCGCCACAATTGGTTCCCTTTAACATGATACTGGAACCTATTAAAAATAGTAGGAATTACAGTGATACCTCAGTTTTCGTCGAGTTCGGATATCAGCGGTTTCGGTTTTCGTTGATGTTTTCAATGAAAATCGTGTCTCGGTTTTCGTCGGTTGTTGTCCGTACACCACTGCCCATTTTGCCTTAAAAAATGTGATTCCCCTTCCAAAAAATGAAATGTGCACCCCTCTCTCCCCTCCTTAGCATCAACCATACACCAAAAATAAGCTTTAATGAAAAAAAAAGGTCATATTAAATGTTTTTTTTTCTGTATATTAGTGTTTCATATTCCTTTTACAGTCATTTCTGAGTGATTCTATCTTTATCTAATATATAAAGCTGAATGTGTGTATGTATGTGTGTGTATGTGTGTATGTATGTATATCCGGGATTGGCATCTACACCGTCGCAACTACAGCCACAAAATTTTGCACAGTAACACATCTGGACCCCGAGAGCATCATAGGCTATAGTGTGAGGCGAATTTTTAACCCTGCGTGTTCCAGTTCACCAAACAATTTTGCCCCTATCTACATAATGGGGAAAAAGTGAATGGAAAAGTGTTGGAGGAAAATCAACAGCTGTCAGCTATAGCTACAAAATTTTGCACAGTCACACGTCTGGACCCCGGGAGCATCATAGGCTATGTTGTGAGGCGAAATTTTAACCCCGCGCATTTCAATTCACCAAACAATTTTGTCCCTATCTATTTATTTAATGGGGAAAAAGTGACAGTTACCAGTTGACAGTTGTGAATGAGAAGGGCTTAATGATAGCGCCAAAGACTAACAGCACATACCAGCATATAGTCACTAAGGTGGGGCCCCAAAATTAGATAGTCACCACGCACGGGGACATGTATACACACCACACGCACACAAAGAGTAACAGCAAGTGTATAGTCGCTAAGGTGCAGTCCCCAACATTGGATCCTCACCACACACCTGAATAAACACACACACCACAAAAAGACACACACAACACAGAGACACCCCCACCCCACGGGGACACACACACCCTATAGCGACACATGCACTCACCCCACAGGGACACACACACACCACAAAGAGACACACACACACCACACAGACCCCCCCACAGGGACACACACACATACACACCCTATAGGGACACATGCACTCACCCCACAGGGACACACACACACACACACACACCACAAAGAGACACACACAACACAGAGACACACACCCCCCCCACAGACAGCCCCCCCACAGGGACACACACACACATACACACCCTATAGGGACACATGCACTCACCCCACAGGGACACACACACACCACAAAGAGACACACACACCACACAGACCCCCCCACAGGGACACACACACATACACACCCTATAGGGACACATGCACTCACTCCACAGGGACACACACACACCACAAAGAGACACACACACACACCACAGAGACACACACACCACACAGACCCTCCCACAGGGACACACACACATACACACCCTATAGGGACACATGCACTCACCCCACAGGGACACACACACCACAAAGAGACACACACAACACAGAGACACACACCCCACACAGACACCCCCCCACAGGGACACACACACACATACACACCCTATAGGGACGCATGCACTCACCCCACAGGGACCCACACACACACTGCAAAGAGACACACACACACCACACAGACCCCACCCACAGGGACACACACATAAACACCCTATAGGGACACATGCACTCACCCCACAGGGACACACACACACCGCAAAGAGACACACACACAACACAGATACACACACCCCACAGACCCCCCCCCCACAGGGACACACACACATACACACCCTATAGGGACACATGCACTCACCCCACAGGGACACACACATACACACACCCCAGGGACACACACACCACACAGACAGACACAGATGTGCACAAATCACCTAACACAACTCACTTCATACGTGTACTATCTTTAATTTCCAAACATAAACATCTGAATCTTAAAAACAGCCAATGTGCAACACATGTGCCATATAGGGAATTAAGGCAGATGTCCGTCACATGAGCTGTCTATTATGTGTATGTGTGAGGTAACATATACTGCCCGGCCAGGGGGAGGGATTACTGTTGGCTGGAGATTTATTAGGCTGCCTATAGCAATCAATCACAGCTCAGCTTCTATTTTCTTACAGGTCATTAATATGACATATTCAAATTCTATTTTGTTATAGCTAACAGCAGTTATTTATTAACCCGGGCGTAGACGGGTACTACAGCTAGTTCACTATAAAATGTGTTTTTTGTAGGTCTTTTTCAGTGTCTCGAACCTATTACGGTAATTGATTTTACATTGTTTCCTTTTGGAAATCGTTGCCCCGGTTCTCATCGGTTTCGGTTTTCGTCTATAGTTTTCGGACGAATTATCGAAGAAAACCGAGGTATTACTGTATTTTACCATGTCTTCGAATATAAAGGTATAACATTTAAAACATTGCAGAAAAAATGAAACAACAATTAAACATTCTTGTGTCTGTTTCTTTCTGACCTGCAAAAAAACCTTTTCTAAATCTTGTTCAAAGAAATAAAAATAGAAAGGCAAGGTTCAGTATACTTCGAAGGTAGATGAGGGTCAATGTAATTCTATTTCTTTATCTAGTTAAGGCTGCTTTCACATCAGCGTTTTACGCTGATCGCGGCAGTTGCGGTGAAAAAAACGCAACTGCCGCGATTATCGCATAACGGCCGCGATCGCGGCACACTTGCAGCAAGCCCCATAAAATGTCTATGTGGCTTGCAGGGTAAGTGTGCGGCAAGTGCGGTTTCGGCACTTGCCGCAGGTGCAGCCTCGAAAAAACCGCGGTATGCCGCAGTTTTTTACGTGGCCGCATGTGCCGAAACTGCACTTGCAGCACCTGCCGCAAGCCCCATAGACATTGCTTGCCGCAAGTGCGGCCGTTATGCGGTAAAAAAAAACGCAACTGCTGCGATCAGCACAAAACACTGATGTGAAAGGGGCCTAAGTTATGGAAGAAATGTAAGAAATAAGTATGACTTTATTCTGTGCTGCTTAGAGTGTCCGGGGAAGGATGCTGGAGACACGAGATAATAAGAATGCTCAAAACCGGATCCGGATCCGCAGCCCATAGGTTGTAATACAAAAACCGGATTGCCCAAATGGCAATCCGGTTACCGGATCCAGTTTTGCAGCCTGCAGTAAAAATCATGCAGGCTGCGTCTATCGCAGCAGTTGCAAAACCGGATCCGTTTTTTTTAACATGGGCGCCTATGGGAACCGGATCCCGTACCGCAAGGTACATAAATGTACCTTGCGGTACGGATCCGGTTTTGAAAATTGCAAAGATCCTCATTCCAAAACCAGATGCATTAATACATCCAGATCCGGAATGAGGATTGCATTTTCACAAATGTTAAGAAGTATGAAGGCACAGTCCAAAACCGCATCTGGTAATGGATGCGGTTACCGGATTGTGCCTTCTAAGTGTGACCCTAGCCTTACTGCGTAATCCTTTCACTGAACATACTGCTGCTATACCTGCCCTCGTCACTAAGTGGCGCCACATCGGTTACTAATGAACGATGATAGCGAGTGACTTTCCTTTTCATTTCCACCACTGATAATCTTGTATGTAGCTGATTGATGGTAATTTAGTTGAGGAAATTGTTTAGTGTAAATGTCGTGAAACATTGGACTAAATATCACTGTCTTTTACTTGCAGACTAGAAGAAAATATTGAAATAGTTTTCAAAAGGTTGTGCCATCCTTCTCTGCAGCGGCTCAGGCTACACGTAGAGTATATGTCTATCCTTAGGTAAATACAGTGTTTTGAAATCATCATCACAATTGAAACTAATCATTACATATCATTATAATTATTATATAGTTTTTGAAGTTCTGTATAAGCCATGGCATAGCTTTGCTGTATTAGGATGTGTAAAGAAAGTGTGGCCGTGCTGCTATTAATACATTACGGCATCCTGTGAATTCTTCCTATTAAGGATTTAATTTTGGAGCAGATTTTTATAGCTCGTTGACTGCCTGCAAGAAACTAAACAAAGGAGATTATTAAATCACTGGTTAATGTGATTGAAGGATATTATAAGACCTACAGTAACTGCTGGGCTTTTGTGAGCGGAAAGAACAAAACACAATAAATAAACAAAACTTCTAAAAATGTTACAAAACTTTAGAAAATGTAAATGTATCACATTGACCTATTTACCTGTAATTGGGTTCAAAATGTATTCATTGTATATGAGTCTTCATGGATAAGGCAGTGGTTCATATAATAAAAGTAGGGTACAGACACGCCCAGACATCAGGGTAATGGGGAACTCGGAACCGGGCCGGACAGTTCTTTCTGGGGATGTGTCACGATGGCGTGACCTGGCTCAGTGGCCCTGGTCGTGTCATAAAAATGGGGGACGTTTATATGGGGAACTAATTTGTGATGCCACCTGTGGTATTCATCAATTGGATGGCCAGCGCTGCAGGTCAGATCCACTAGGGAGGTTGGTGACATGGCAGAAATGTTACAGCTCTCCACGGGTAGAGCTGGGCCAAAGGGCAGTTGTAAAGTCTATTAGATGATGGTATCACATATAGTGCAGGGCAGGTGACGCAGTAAATAATTTGAGGACACAGCAGAGTGCAGTCTTCACATTTTACTCAGAGTTCTGAAGGTTTTCAACAACCAGCCAGCGCTGTGTCCTCTGGGCCAGGGATCCAGCCAACTCTCGAGTAACTTAGGTGCACTTTACCAGGAAACCCTCCTGCTGTACCTTCCCAGGTCGTCTCTCTGTACTGGCTCTCACCCTCCTGCCCCGCACCTCACACTCAGTGTCCCAAGCCAGCGCCTCGGGTCCTGTCAGGCAACATCTTCCCAGTCCCCTTGACCCTATGTGGCTGCCTTTTCAGCAATTAAGTGTGGATTTGGCTGCTGCACTTGAAGATACCGCAGCCTCCAGTTAGCTAGCCAAGATCTACTGTCTCTCCACTAGTCTGGGACCAGTCCCCTCTGCTGCCCGGCCCCTACACCCGACTTCAATCATGGTCGGTGTGGATACGGGCGCCACGGGTGAATTTCTCACTTCCCGTGGTGCTAGGACCTCTTCAGTGTCTTTAGAGACCCTCACTGGCTCCTCCATCCATCTTCTCTTGTTCTGGTATGAGCTCCAACTGGCTCCAGTCCCCAGGACCACTCTCTCTGTCACTTCACTCCTGCCAGACTCCTGTCACCAACTCCTCACTGTCTTCTTGGTTTTTCTACACGACTTTGTAATGTCAATCACGTTCTCTATGTCCTCTACATTGTCACCACTTCCTTCACTACTTCCTAGTGTGCTCCCCTTATCTACTTCCTCCACCCACAACCTCTACCTAATTCCCCCTCCAGCCCAAGATCGGGCCCTCCCTCAACAGGGTTCACCCAGATCCCCGGGCCTAGAGTGGTGTGGTATTGGATGCTGGTGTGTGGGTACCGGGTAGTGTCCCCTTCTTACCCGAGAGTAGGGTACCACACCTCTGGCAAAGGTGCAGTACCTCTGTGGCGACTGGACCCTCAGGGGCACCACAGATCACTAATAAAATATTGCATATCTACTATATAATCTCCTAATCGTGATTGTCTGACGCCGAAATCGCGCGCCAGCGCTCATTGGCTGCCGCTAGCAGCGGCAACCAATGAGGGCCGCGTATGCAAAAAGCCGTGCACATTCAAAATTAGAAGATTATACAGTAGCTGTAACCTGGTGACAGCGACGCACAGTGTCGCTGTCGCCAGGCTACATGTACGGCCACGGCGACCCCCAGCACCGGTACCCGCCGCCTCCCTCCTCGCCTCTTCGCCTCCCGACTCCCTCCTTGCCTCCCTCCTCGCCTCCCTGCCTCCCTCCTCTCCTCCCTCCTTGCCTCCCGCTGTTCTCACCCGTCTTCTCCCTGTACAGCAGTGATGTGACAGGGCAGACTGATGTGACATCACACAGCCCACCCTGTCACATGACCACTGTACACAGTGCGACGCTGCAGAAGACAGGTAACAACAGAGGGGAGCGAGGGGGATCCTGCCCCCCCCGCAGCCATCCTGCCCCCCCCGCAGCAATCCTTTCCCCCCAGCTCCATCCTGCCCCCCGCATCCATCCGGCCCCCCTTCATCCATTTTGCCCCCCGGCTCCATTCTGCCCCCTGGCCCACCCTCGGCTCCATTCTGCCCCCCAGCTCCATCCTGCCCCCCCTTCACCCCGGCTCTGGCCTGCCCCGCTCGCTCTGTCCTGCTTCGCTCGCTCCGTCCTGCCCCGCTTGCTCCATCATGCCCCCTGTCTTCATCTAGCCCCCCCGCATCCATCCTGCCCCCCGGCTCCATTCTGTCCCTGGCTCCATCCCACCCCCCCTCCACACCCTCCATCCTGCCCCCCCCCGGCTCCATCCTGCACCCCCCCCGCTCCGTCCTGCCCCGCTCGCTCCGTCCTGCCCCGATTGCTCCATCCTGCTCCCCCGCATCCATCCTGCCCACCCGCCTCCATCCTGCCCCCCCCCACATAAATCCTGCCTCCCCCTGCATGCATCCTGCCCCCCTGCATCCATCCTGCTCCCCCGGCTCTATCCTGCCCCCCCCTGCAGCCATCCTGCCCCTGGCTCCATGCTGCCCCCGCATCCATCCTGCCCCCTGGCTCAATTCTGCCCCCCGACCCACCCCAGCTCCATCCTGCCCCCACGGCTCCATTCTGCCTCCCCAACTCCATTCTGCCCCCCCACCCCAGCTCCGTCCTGCCCCGCTCGCTCCGTCCTGCCCCGCTCACTCCATCTTGCCCCCGCCTTCATCCTGCCCACCCCTGCATCCATCCTGCCCCCCCGCATCCATCCTGCCCCCCCCCGCATCCATCCTGCCCCCCCGCATCCATCCTGCCCCCCTACATCTATCCGTCCCCCCCGCATCCATCCTGCCCCCCCCCGCATCCATCCTGCCCCCCCACATCCATCCTGCCCCACTCACTCCATCCTGCTCCGCTCGCTCCATCCTGCCCCGCCTCACTCGCTCTATCCTGCCCCCCCCGCCACCATCCTGGCCCCCCCCGTCACCATACAGCACCCCTGCTCCATCCTGCCCCCCCGGTAGTTAGCGGTCATGTGACCGATCAGCTGATCAGATACCCAGGCAACGACAGGTCCTAAAGGCCTGTAGGACCTAGAAGATGGAGGTGGAGTGAGCCGGTGGACAGGTGAGTACTGTGGAGGAGCGGGGGTCAGGAGGAGCGGGGTGGTCGCGGGGAGCGGAGTATCACCATATACCATAGTGCTGCTATACATGTACTGTAATGTACCGCCATACACCATAGCGCTGCTTTACATGTACTGTAATTTACCGCCATATAC
Organism: Allobates femoralis; assembly: GCA_033576535.1. Taxonomy (NCBI): domain Eukaryota; kingdom Metazoa; phylum Chordata; class Amphibia; order Anura; family Aromobatidae; genus Allobates; species Allobates femoralis. The sequence continues at coordinate 109,785,032 of JARQOC010000008.1, read as the reverse complement.
TATAATGCTGCTATACATGTACTGTAATGTACCATCATATACCATAGCGCTATTATACATGTACTGTAATGTACCGCCATATACTATAACGCTGCTATACATGTGCTGGAATGTATCGCCATATACCATAGCGCTGCTATACATGTACTGTAATGTACCGCCATATACCATAGCGCTGCTATACATGTACTGTAATGTACCGCAAATATACCATAGCGCTGCTATACATGTACTGTAATGTACAGCCATATACTATAGTGCTGCTATACATGTGTTTTAATGTACTGCCATATACTATAGTGCTGCTATACATGTGCTGTAATGTACCGCCATATACCATAGCGCTGCTATACATGTACTGTAATGTTCCGCCATATACCATAGCGCTGCTATACATGTACTGTAATGTTTATCCAAAAAAGAAAGAAGAAGGCGGCACTCATTGGACCGGTGAAGACAGGTTTCTTTATTCCAGTCGCGGTATTACATCAAGTGGAGGGTGCGGGGAGGGAGGTGCAAGGATGACGGAGCCCATTTCAAGTAGTGCTTACTCTTCAGCAGATCCTGTGTACACAGGATCTGTTGAAGAGTAAGCACTACTCGAAACGAGCTCCGTCAACCCTGCACCTCCCTCCCCGCACCCTCCACCTGATGTAATACCGCGACTGGAATAAAGAAACCTGTCTTCACCGGTCCAATGAGTGCCGCCTTCTTCTTTCTTTTTTGGATAAAAATGACTATGTCCTACGACTGAGCAATGCTGGACCTGGTTCTGTGCCACAATTTCAACTGCAGCAACATAAGGTCAGTGCCCGGTTTTCCTTCTACATTCATAATTACATGTACTGTAATGTACAGCCATATGCTATAGTGCTGCTATACATGTACTGTAATGTACCACCATATACTATAGTGCTGCTATACATGTGTTGTAATGTACTGCCATATACTATAGTGCTGCTATACATGTGCTGTAATGTACAGGCATATACCATAGCGCCGCTATACATGTACTGTAATGTACGGCTATATACCATAGCGCTGCTATACATGTACTGTAATGTACCGCCATATACCATAGCGTGCTATACATGTACTGTAATGTACCGCCATATACCATAGCGCTGCTATACACTGTACTGTAATGTACGGCCATATACTATAGTGCTGCTATACATGTACTGTAATGTACCGCCATATACTATATCGCTGCTATACATGTACTGTAATGTATCACTATATACCATAGCGCTGCTATACATGCACTGTAATGTACCAAAAATATACCATAGTGCTGCTAACATGTACTGTAATGTACCGCCATATACCATATCGCTGCTGTACATGTACTGTAATGTACCGCAAATATACCATAGCGCTGCTATACATGTACTGTAATGTACCGCCATATACTATAGTGTTGCTATACATGTACTGTAATGTACCGCCATATACTATAGTGCTGCTATACATGTGTTGTAATGTACTTCCATATACTATAGTGCTCCTATACATGTGCTGTAATGTACCGCCATATACCATAGCACTGCTATACATGTACTGTAATGTACGGCCATATACTATAGTGCTGCTATACATGTACTGTAATGTACCACCATATACCATAGCACTGCTATACATGTACTGTAATGTACCACCATATACTATAGTGCTGCTAACATGTACTGTAATGTACCGTCATATACTATAGTGCTGCTATACATTGTTGTAATGTACTTCCATATACTATAGTGCTCCTATACATGTGCTGTAATGTACCGCCATATACCATAGCACTGCTATACATGTACTGTAATGTACGGCCATATACTATAGTGCTGCTATACATGTACTGTAATGTACCACCATATACCATAGCGCTGCTATACATGTACTGTAATGTACCGCCATATACCATAGCGCTGCTATACATGTACTGTAATATACTGCCATATACTGTAGTGCTGCTATACATGTACTGTAATGTACCGTCATATACTATAATGCTGCTTACATGTACTGTAATGTACCGCAATACACCATAGCGCTTCTATACATGTACTGTAATGTATCTCCATATACTATAGTGCTGCTATACATGTGCCGTAATGTACCGCCATATACTATAGTGCTGCTAACATGTACTGTAATGTACCGCCATATACTATAGTGCTGCTATACATGTAATGTAATGTACCACCATATACTATGGTGCTGCTATACATGTACTGTAATGTAACACCATATACCATAGCGCTATATATGTGTGTGTATGTATGTATGTATATCTGGGATTGGCATCTAACCGTCGCAACTACAGCCACAAAATTTTGCACTGTCACACATCTGGACCTCGAGAGCGTTATAGGCTATAGTGTGAGGCGAAATTTTAACCCTGCGTGTTCCAGTTCACCAAACAATTTTGCCCCTATCTACATAATGGGGAAAAAGTGAATGGAAAAGTGTTGGAGGAAAATCGACAGCTGTCAGCTACAGCCTCAAAATTTTGCACAGTCACACATCTGGACCCCAAGAGCGTCATAGGCTATGTTGTGAGGCGAAATTTTAACCCCGCGCATTCCAATTCACCAAACAATTTTGCCCCTATCTACATAATGGGGAAAAAGTGACAGTTACCAGTTGACAGTTGTGAATGAGAGGGGCTTAATGATAGCGCCAAAGACTAACAGCACATACCAGCATATAGTCACTAAGGTGGGGCCCCAACATGAGATATTCACCACACATGGGGACATGTATACACACCACACGCACACAAAGAGTAACAGCAAGTGTATAGTCGCTAAGGTGCAGCCCCAACATTGAATACTCACCACGCACGAGAACCAACACACAAACACCACAAAGACACACACAACACAGAGACACACACACCCCCCCCAAGGGGACACACACCACCCTATAGGGACACATGCACTCACCCCACAGGGACACACACACACACCACAAAGGACACACACAACACAGACACACACCACACAGACCCCCCCCCCACAGGGACACACACACATAGCCACCCTATAGGGACACATGCACTCACCCCACAGGGACACACACACACCGCAAAGAGACACACACACACCACACAGTCCCCCCCCACAGGGACACACACACATACACACCCTATAGGGACACATGTACTCACCCCACAGGGACACACACACACACCACAAAGAGACACACACACCCCACACAGACACCCCCCCACAGGGACACACACACATACACACCCTATAGGCACACACACACAACACAGATACACACACACCACACAGACTCCCCCCACAGGGACACACACACATACACGCCCTATAGGGACACATGCACTCACCCCACAGGGACACACACATACACACACCCCAGGGACACACACACCACACAGACAGACACAGATGTGCGCAAATCACCTCACACAACTCGCATCATACGTGTGCTATCTTTAATTCCAAACATAACACATCTGATTAAAAACAGTAAATGTGCAACACGTGCCACATAGGGAATTAGGCAGATGTCAGTCATATGAGTTGTCTATTATGTGCATGTGTGAGGTAACATATACTGCCCGGCCAGAGGGTGGTTTACTGTTGGCTGGAGATTTATTAGGCTGCCTATAGCAATCAGTCACAGCTCAGCTTCTATTTCCTACAGGTCATTTATATGACATATTCAAATTCTATTTTGTTATAGCTAACATCAGTTATTTATTAACCCGGGCATAGCCGGTACTACAGCTAGTGTGTGTGTATATATATATATATATATATATATATATATATATGTAATTCACTCACGTTGACTGAACAAGTTCTGTCAGTCAAAGTATGTCAACTACATACATATTCTAGAATACCCGATGGGTTAGAATCGGGCCACCATCTAGTGCCTTTAATAAACATTTTATATTTATAATAATAATATAATAATATAATAATAAAGCTTTATTTATATAGCGCCAACATATCCGCAGCGCTTTATATATGGAGCCGTTACTTGGTCACTATGGTATTATTATATGAGAACTGTGTGGTAGCAACAAGTATTGTGTAGTAAGGTAGTATATTATTTTTGCAGTGTTTTGAAAATATTATTTGACTAACATATGATACATATACTACCTCCCCATTGTGCTTGTCTTCAACTGATCAGTGGGTGTTCTGGGCATCGCAACCCAACTGCAATCATATCAATGACCTATGCTATAGAGAGGTCATCAATTGATTTAGTACTTAACAAAATCTTTACAGGGAACATGTCAGGTTCTCCTTATCCTCAGAACCCCCAACAGTTGTGGGCACATATCAGAATTTCCTGCTTAACAGTCCCATCATTCATTTGCATACATAAACCAATCGAGGGGCATTAGTTCCCTGACTAGTCAGCCTACTTAGTGTCACGGGGTGATAGTGATGGACAGGTGTAACCAGGTAATTAGTCTGACCTTCAGACTAAGGAGCCCAAGCTGACCCTATTCCCAGAGATACCTCCTAAGGTCTGACTGTCTGGGCTGTCACCCTTGCACTGCTCCTGACAAGCCCTAGGATAACACCCCCCCACCTCCACTCAGGGGGCCAGGGCTGGAGTAGAAAACCCCACACATGATGTTGGACTCCGAAGGATACAGCAGCTTTTGAAAGGCTTCAGCAGAATCAGCTCACAGCATCCAAACAGCTGAAGCGTCAAACCGAGTATGAACTCTATCAGCAACATCAGATGATCGGTCATGGGACTATTTAAAGGCTGAAGGAATGGTCAACCACACCATCTGATACAGACGGCAACAACAACTAATACTGCAGAACCACAGCAACATAATTAACCCTTAATGTACAAAAGGAAATTTATTTCCATTTAAACTACTGTGGAGCATTTCAAAGAAACTGCAGAACAGTCTACACATGACACTTAGCATGTTATTCCACCACTGTGGGTGTGATAATATTCTTTACAAAAGCCAGAGTCCTTGCCAATGCTAAACAAAGCTTGCGCATGTGTATGGCTTTGTTCTCTCAAGAATTGAGCTTCTGAGCCTGGGTGTTTGCATTCCAGCTTCAGAGAGGTTCACTGTTTTTGAATGGAAGTCGTCCGCATTTCTGATCATGTGTGCTATGCCTCTCTGAAGCCATGACACATACACCTGATTTCAGAAGCTCAATACTTGAGGGAACAAAGCTGCACACAAGCTTTGCACAGTGCTGGCGTGGACTCCGACTTTTGTAAAGCATGTTATTGTGGCGCCCCTGTGACCAGGGTCGCCACAGGAAGGAACTGCAGCCAGGCAGGTGGAGACAGGTTGTTACACACACACCTTCAAACACACACCCACAGACACAAGACCCAACCTAGAGCCTGGGACTCTAGGCGGGCAAGGGGTGGTAGGGCCAGTCATGGTGGGTGGGGACGTAGGTCAGGTGACAAACTAGGTACAAAAAGGGGGAACTAGGAGGAGTTAGTAGGCCAGAGGGTGCCGAGAAGTAAAGACAAAGACCGAGTAAAGAGGGAAACTTTCCTGAGAGTCTGGGCTCCCTGGAGGCACAGAATCCTGAGAGACACCGTTCCCTGGAGAGAAAGCCCGCTCCATAGGCTGCAAAACAAAGGAAGGGAAAGACTGAGAATGGACCAGTACAGCAGGGTCCGAGGAAGACGGCAGTGCTGACAAATTACTGGCAGGAGAGACTTCCCTGACGTACCCTGGTAGTTACACGGGTAGGAGAGAGCCCGGTGATCCCTTGCAAGATAGGGCCATTCAAGGCTAGGATGGGACCAGAGAGTCGGCTCTGGGTGACCGTAGCTACACGCTGGTACATGGACACACTGAGTCACAGATTCCAGGTCTGGTCACCCAACACACGGGCTGGAGAAACAGCAGTATATAGGACCCAGGCTTGCTACCCATACACCGGTAGAAGCCAGACAAGGGACCGAGCTGCCCTAATACAGCCCACGGGAAGAACAGAGGAGAGATAAGCCTGAAAGGTTTCAAAGAGTGAAGGGTCTCAGAAAGGAAACCTGACTGCAGAGGGTTCAGAGAGTGTACGGAGTTAACTGTGTAAAAGAACTGTACTGTAAACTGTTGGAACTGTGGAAGAACTTGTTAGTAAAACCCGGTGAACCCTGTTTCAGTCTCCCATGTGTGATTCCCTGCAAACAGAACTGTTTATTCACCTTTTTACCCTGTCAGGAGCAGCCCTGACCCACGGCGGGCTCATCCATCTGGCTGCAGCACATCCATCCTCCTGGCAGCAGACAGCAGCAGCGGTGGTCCCCTCACTGACCACAACCCGAGGGTGGCGTCATGACAAATCCCTGTAAATAACCCCTTTTACTTGTGGGCTCGGGACACAGTCCGGACCAAGACCGCCGTGTTACCCCCCGTGATACGCCGGTCTGGTACCGAGTACCACATCCCAGTGAGACTTTAACTGTTCACTGAGTAACCCATGTCCAAAAGGGTAAAAGACAGTGTGGTATAAGCTGCCGACATGGAGAGTAACAACTTTGCCACAAGTTGGTGTCTCGAGGACCCGGAGACCTCAGTACTTGCAGCCATGAACGAGCTGAATACAGTGTTTGAAAATGTATATAGTTAATGCAACGTTTACGAATCCGTGCCTCCTTAAATGAAAGAATAAGCCTGCTTAATGTTGTTAATAAAATAAAAATGTTTTCATGGGGAACCATGCCGTACGGCGTGGGGACACGCCGGTTTCACTCTGGGGGAATGTGGCGCCCCTGCGACCAGGATGGCCACAGGAAGGAACTGCAGCCAGGCAGGTGGAGACAGGTTGTTACACACACACCTTCAAACACACACCCACAGACACAAGACCCAACCTAGAGCCTGGGACTCTAGGCGGGCAAGGGGTGGTAGGGCCAGTCATGTTGGTTGGGGATGTAGGTCAGGTGACGAACTAGGTACAAAAGAGGAGAACTAGGAGGGGTTAGTTAGTAGGCCAGTGGGTGCGGAGAAGCCAAGACCAGTAAAGAACAGTAAAGACAGAGTAGGTCAGAGGGTGCCGAGAAGTAAAGACAAAGATTCCAGGTCTGGTCACCCAACACATGGGCTGGAGAAACACCAGCATATAGGACCCAGGCTTGCTACCCATACACCAGTAGAAGCCAGACAAGGGACCGAGCTGCCCTCATACAGCCCACGGGAAGAACAGAGGAGAGAAAAGCCTGAAAGATTTCAGTGAGTGAAGGGTTTCAGAAAGGAAACCTGACTGCAGAGGGTTCAGAGAGTGTACGGAGTTAACTGTGTAAAAGAACTGTACTGTAAACTGTTGGAACTGTGGAAGAACTTGTTAGTAAAACCCGGTGAACCCTGTTTCAGTCTCCCATGTGTGATTCCCTGCAAACAGAACTGTTTATTCACCTTTTTACCCTGTCAGGAGCAGCCCTGACCCACGGCGGGCTCATCCATCTGGCTGCAGCACCATCCATCCTCCTGGCAGCAGACAGCAGCAGCGGTGGTCCCCTCACTGACCACAACCCGAGGGTGGCGTCATGACAAATCCCTGTAAATAACCCCTTTTACTTGTGGGCTCGGGACACAGTCCGGACCAAGACCGCCGTGTTACCCCCCGTGATACGCCGGTCTGGTACCGAGTACCACATCCCAGTGAGACTTTAACTGTTCACTGAGTAACCCATGTCCAAAAGGGTAAAAGACAGTGTGGTATAAGCTGCCGACATGGAGAGTAACAACTTTGCCACAAGTTGGTGTCTCGAGGACCCGGAGACCTCAGTACTTGCAGCCATGAACGAGCTGAATACAGTGTTTGAAAATGTATATAGTTAATGCAACGTTTACGAATCCGTGCCTCCTTAAATGAAAGAATAAGCCTGCTTAATGTTGTTAATAAAATAAAAATGTTTTCATGGGGAACCATGCCGTACGGCGTGGGGACACGCCGGTTTCACTCTGGGGGAATGTGGCGCCCCTGCGACCAGGATGGCCACAGGAAGGAACTGCAGCCAGGCAGGTGGAGACAGGTTGTTACACACACACCTTCAAACACACACCCACAGACACAAGACCCAACCTAGAGCCTGGGACTCTAGGCGGGCAAGGGGTGGTAGGGCCAGTCATGTTGGTTGGGGATGTAGGTCAGGTGACGAACTAGGTACAAAAGAGGAGAACTAGGAGGGGTTAGTTAGTAGGCCAGTGGGTGCGGAGAAGCCAAGACCAGTAAAGAACAGTAAAGACAGAGTAGGTCAGAGGGTGCCGAGAAGTAAAGACAAAGATTCCAGGTCTGGTCACCCAACACATGGGCTGGAGAAACACCAGCATATAGGACCCAGGCTTGCTACCCATACACCAGTAGAAGCCAGACAAGGGACCGAGCTGCCCTCATACAGCCCACGGGAAGAACAGGGGAGAGAAAAGCCTGAAAGATTTCAGTGAGTGAAGGGTTTCAGAAAGGAAACCTGGCTGCAGAGGGTTCAGAGAGTGTACGGAGTTAACTGTGTAAATGAACTGCACTGTAAACTGTTGCAACTGTGGAAGAACTTGTTAGTAAAACTCGGTGAACCCTGTTTCAGTCTCCCGTGTGTGATTCCCTGCAAACAGAACTGTTTATTCACCTTTTTACCCTGTCAGGAGCAGCCCCGACCCACGGCGGGTTCATCCATCCGGCTGCAGCACCATCCATCCTCCTGGCAGCAGACAGCAGCAGCGGTGGTCCCCTCACTGACCACAACCCGTAGGTGGCGTCATGACAAATCCCTGTAAATAACCCCTTTTACTTGTGGGCTCGGGACACGGTCCGGGCAAGACCGCCGTGATACCCCCCGTGATACCCCGGTCCGGTACAGAGTACCCCGTCCCAGTGGGCTCCACATTATCACGCCCACAGGGGCAGAATAACATACTAATTGTGCCGACTAGTCAGGGAACTAGTGTCCTTTCACTCGATTAGTCAAAGGCCTAATTTGCATATCGCAAATGAAATTTAGAAATGCTTTTTCTAAAAATCTGTTTATGTATGCAAATAAATGAAGGGACTATTAGGCAAGGAATTCTGATATGAGCCCACAACTGGTGGTGGTTCGGGGGGGCACAGAGGGCCTGACAAGTCCTCTTTATTGTGAAAAGAAAAATAGGGAGGGGGACAAGAGGCGCAATAGTGCCCTATCACTGATGACACTTGTGTAAGGTGGTGGTGCTATGAAGCTGCTCACCTGGTCCAGTTGTGTTCCCCACAACTGGTTTGAAGGCGTTTTTGGAATCAAGTGTTCCAGCTGCTGCAGGACCTCCACCGACCACTGGATAGTGGTTTGAATCCAAGATGATGATGGGAGTGCTGGTGTGTCACGGTCCGCGCTGCTGTGGCATGAATAAACTCACCAAAGAAACAGCAGTTTTTCCATCCTTTTATTTCCTCCTCTTTCCTACGCGTTTCAGCGCCACACCCGGCGCCTTCCTCAGGGACATCAAGTCCTCTTTATTGTGGTTACGCACAATGTTTTTTTGGAAATACAGTTCCCTTTTTTATGCATTTCTTGAGCCCAAGTCAAAAATGAATTCAAAAGGAATGAGGAATATTAGGAAGGAACACATGTAAATTTACATGTTGTATATTTGCTGCAAATTTTGTTGCAGAAATTTCTGCAAATGTTCCATTCATCTGAAATAACCCTGCTCAGAAGAAATTAACAGATTCTCAATTACAGAAAGTTGAGTAATAAAGTTGTATTACCTTTTGTCACGCTGCAGCGAGTTAATGCCCGGTGTGTTATGCAACAAGAGGGGAACCACAAAGAAGGGGTAAAGGGGAGACCCTGGTGATAAGGAGAAAGAGGAGGGGGTTCCTCTTAGCACTCTCCTGAGTCTTAACCCTGTGCTGCCTATAACTTGTCCCAGTGGGGGCCGTGGAGTACTCGGAGCCTCTCTCGATGTCCTCGAGCATCTTGGGGCTGTCATGGTGGAGTGACACGGTCCGTGGCCACCTGGATAGGTGGTCAATAAAAAGGGGGCTAGGAGTTAGGGATTAGGGAGTAGTTTGTAATGATGCCACCCGTGGTATGCAGCTGTAGTGGCCGCTGCTGCAGGCCAGGACCTCTGGGGATGGTGGAATGGCGGCTGAGATGATACCGCAAATAACCAGGGCATCCGTAGTAAGACTGCCTGAGCTACCTGGGTTCACTCGCTATCCCTGGGACCAGGTGTGTTGGGTATGTTTGTGGGTGACTGGACTTACCAATCCTGTTTGCCGTAGGCGGGAATACTACCCTCTACTGTGGGTGCAGTACCCCTCAGTGGTAACCAGACCGCAGGGACGCCACACTCCCCCTTAGCAAAGATCAGCACATTCTCGTGCTAAGACACGGGTTAGTGATGTGCAAGTGAAACTCAAAAGATTTTTATAGCATGCAAGTCACAATAAAACAACAAACAGAGTCTAAAAATGAAAAATTACTAAAACCAAAAAAAAAAATTAGAAAAACAGTCACTACGGCATTCCACTGTTGGCTGATGAAGAGTTATTTAAGAAACTGTCTTTACCACAACTAGTCTTGTGATTTATTGGTCCATTTTTAAAGCTAAAGTTCAAGAATTTGCAAAAGTTCATACAGTCAGTCCTGAAGACACGGTACGTAGAGCATATTTCTCCTAACTAACGGTATAGCTAGGCATTACTACTAAACATTCACACCTATAACAAATTATAACTACTCACGCAACTTAACTGGGCTAACTTCTGTCTATGTACATTAAAGCGTTCTGCGGATCTGCTTACTGTCGGTCGGTCTCAAGAGTCTCTTGGAATGGCTCCACCTCAGAACAGAGTCGTCTCTCCTAACGACAAGTGCATTTACTTGAGGTCTGGTAGGTAGCTGCTCCATCTCGACGGTCTCTGGTGTCATCAGGAAATCGGGGGTCCACACCACATAGGATCGTAGCCACTGACTTTCTTGCCACCAGTTTTTCGGGATTCCCACCTCCGAGTGAGCTGGTATGCGACACATTGGGGCTACACTACACACTGGGGCACCCCATGATCCCATCAACTCTGGTGCTTTGTCCTTCTTAAGTTTAAGAGTCACTGACCTCATCGGTTACTGGGCCCTCTCCAGGTTACCGGGGGAGTCCTTCTCCTTGACCCCATGTGGCGCCCCGCCAAGCAGGCATCACAGAGGGGTACTGCACCCGTAAAAGAGGTGCAGATACTCCAGCTGCAGGTGGACCCTAGGATGGTGGGTGGGACCCATTACCAGCACTCCCACATTAGTTTAGATGGTGGGAGGTTACCCGGGAGGGAATAAAAAAACCTCTAGGGGGAACAAGAAGGGCTTTTTGAGCTTTTAGGCTTTTGCTGCTAGGTCTGTCGGCTGAGGGACCAGGTAGAGATGGAAGAAGAAGAAAGGGTTTAAGGAGAAAGGAGCTTTCCAGGACAGCAGCCGGTCTGGGAAAGAGGGGCCGTGGATAGGTTCTCCCATACAGCTTACTGGGCACCGGAGCCCGCAGACTGCTGGAGCTACAAGAGCAGCAGAGAATCCGGATTCCCGTGGAGTCTTCAAGTCTCCCGGGCACCAAAGCAGTCCACAAGAAGGGTGGCACGCACCGCCAAAGGAACGAGCGGCTAGCCAGTAGAGGGTCACCCAAGGACAGCGAAGGTGAGAGAGGACAGGAGGCCAGGCTGGATTCTAAGTCACCAGGCTTCACACCAAAATGGAAAGCAGGGAAGAACAGACACGGGTTAGTTAAAGAAGGCACACCAAGGGTTCCACCGTACCACCTGGGATCCACTTGCAGCCACCCGTTAAGCTACCTGACTTTGCAACATTTAAAGTTCTGAACTGTGAACTTTGTATGATGCGATGCAAGTTAACAGTAAAGTACCCAGAGGAAAAGTGATTTTGCCTCTGCCTGAGTTTCTTCTGCATCAACTTGTTCCCCATTCAGGAACGCTGCCCCGGAGGTCCAGCCCTACCTGTAGAGGACTTTGCCAACTAGCCGTGATACCATCTACCTCCGGAGGACTGTGGTGGCGCTGGTGACCCATCACCAGAAGCTACAAATGGCGTCACGACAACTTGTAAATAACCCCTTTTTTTGAAGATATACCCAGGACACGGGATCAGGTACGGCCACCACCCCCATGACACAGCAGACGCTACACCTGAAGCCTGATACCCGAGTACCCCAAAGCTTGGGCTCGACACCCACATGTCGGAGTCCTCTGGGCGCTGCTCACCGTGGTGCTGCTACAGTTCTCTGTTTTCAAGAGCCCACGACCCCTTGGGGCACCTAGTCCGGGTCCTCCTCCGGGCCACTGGGGGAGTTCTCCGCTACCACCCCATGCTCCTTGTTGCCTTGGCCTTGCTCCGCAATCTTGGACACTATGCGGACACTGGAGTTCCCGCCACACTGCTTCCAGTTCGCTCCAGAGTCCAGATCTGCCCTCTCCTTTCATGGGCATGCCTCTACTCTCTGGCTGTCGGTCACACCCCTGGGTGGAGTGACACAGTCTTTCAACCCGCTCTCTGACTCTTGGAGGGCGAAGGGGGTGTAGGCCATTTTTTGCGTTGTGTGCTGGTCCGGCCCATGATGGGGACTGCAGCACGCCTCCCAGCCAGCACATGCTCTCAGGCTCTAGCGGCCGCCATTACTCCGGCCTGCAAAGCACAGTTTCTGCGTCACAGTTTGTAAGGCGCATGGGACCCAGCGATACCGGGTCGGTAGATCCTGTTTGTGATGCCAAGTTTGACTCACCCCAGTAGGGGCCGTGGGTTACTGGGAGCCAGGGCTCTTGACGTCCTCGAGCGACTTGAGGCTGTCACAGTGGCGTGAACCAGTCCGTGGCTTCCAGATGGGCGGTCAATAAAAAGGGGAGTTAGGAGTTCGGGATTAGGGAGTGGTTTGTCGTGACACCACCCGTGGTATGCGGCTGTAGTGGCCACTGCTGCAGGCCGGGACCTCTGGGGATGGTAGAATGGCAGCTGAGATGGTACTGCTCCCCATGGGTGGAGCAGATCCCAAGGGCATCTGGAGTAAGGAGGGTATTTGGGTGCTGGAGAGCCAGTGGGGGCTGAGCTGGCTGCAGGGAAGGATCAGGACTTCTCCCAGGCAGGCTCCTGCTGCCTGCGTGGTGTATCCATCTACCGCTTCTCAGGTGGGAAATAACCAGTCTCACACAATTCTGAGTTCCAAACCTGGTTTACTGAGCTCTTTTTTGCACGCACTACAGATAACAGCTCAAGCACACATGTGGTCCGGGTAATCCTTGGCAACCAGGATGGCTTATCCAGTACACCCCTTTTGTATGCCTGTCCTCTCGGGCCTCTCTTCCCCAGCGCTGCCTGCTCTCCTCCTTCCTGCACATGCCTCCGCGGACAAAGCTCCAATCCAGCAGCCACATGCCTTCATCAGGTGACTGACTGTGTCCCCTGGCCCTAGTGCAGATGCCTTCTTGGTGGATGTGTCGGGAGTTGGCCACAGCTCCTCTGGAACTTGTGACGTTCCGTGGTTGGAGCTTGGAGTCTCCTCGCCACCTTCAGGGCCGTGTCCGGTTTTGCCCTGCCCCTCCACTTCACTTCAGATTCGGGCACATGGGTGGATTGCTCACTGCCCGTGCCCATGGGGTCCCTCTGTCTCCTCATGGTCTCTGGCCTCGGGACCTGGGATGAGCCTCGTCTCTGCTCAAGTCCTCTGGGTCCATCCACTCTGTCCTCACTCTCTAACTGACCTCCACCGACTGACCCCTACTTCCTGTGGTGTTTTTCCTTTGTCCCTTTCCTTTCCCTGACCACTTCCTGCTCACTTTCCACCTTTCTCCTTCCCCACCCACGGGCTGCTTGAGCCGTCCCTCTACCTGGGTCACTCTCTATCCCTGGGACCGGGTGTGTTGGGTGTGTTTGTGGGTGATTGGACTTTCCAAACCTGGTTGCCACAGATGGGAATACTACCCCCTAGTGCAGGGGCAGTGCCCCTCAGTGGCGACCAGACCACTGGGGTGCCACACCTATCATCCTTTGACAGGTCCTTCCCCCCCCCCCATGTGCGATCACGTGCCTAGGTCCTGATGGACACCAGGCTCGCCCTGACTAATGAGTGAGGCAGCAATATGCTAGTATTACTACTATGATAAGACAATATGTGGAGAGAGACAAACAAGTGGGAATAAAACAACAAAGGAACTCCTCAACTTGTCCAAAAAGGAACCCTCAGCTATAACTGGAACAGCTTTACCAGAAAGGTCAGTATAGAAGATCTATAACCAATACAGAAGAGAGCTAGGAGTGAGTTTATATAGAGGAAGAGAGTGATCATAAGGTTCAGCAGCTGAGATTAAAGCTACATGGATTCTCAAAAATAAATCTTTACCCCTTCAGCACTGAAAGGATATAATTCCACTTTACTTGTGATAGAACCCGAGCAGGCTCTAGACAGGACCTGCAAGCAGCCAGATGCTGTGACTTTCTGATCCCAGATGCCCCAGAGGTCTCAATAAGACATGACACACTTATCAGATGCTTGGGGAGGAATGGTGTGTCACAGTCCGCGCTGCCAGGGTAACTCACGTCACAGAAAACGAGTAGACCGTATCTCAAACAATCCTTCTTTATTTTCCAACGCGTTTCAATGCCCTCCTGGCGTCTTCATCAGGGAGCAACCCTGATGAAGACGCCAGGAGGGCGTTGAAACGCGTTGGAAAATAAAGAAGGATTGTTTGAGATACGGTCTACTCGTTTTCTGTGACGTGAGTTACCCTGGCAGCGCGGACTGTGACACACCATTCCTCCCCAAGCATCTGATTTTGCCTCCACGTGGGGAGAACGGTGGAAGTCCAACAGCAGCCATCAGGATAATTATCCAACCAGGTCTATAAACCAGTTGTGGGTCTCACAACTGGACTAGGTGAGTGGGATTCTCTTTTCTCACCGTGCTAATACTTAGTGTCTAGTGATAGGGGCACTATTGCGCCTCTTGTCCCCCTCCCCCCCCCCTCTTTTTTCGTCATGACACACTTATGACACCCTTATACTGTACTTCTCCTATTTCTACCTTTAGCTAAAAAAATGCATCAATGCAGACAATATGAAAAAATGTGTAATATTGTCATCAAACATGTAGAAGCATTGAGAAGAACTTGTCAAAACTGTGAAAGATGAACAATAACAAGTGTTTATTATCTGACAGTAAATTATGTCTACATATTGAAAGGCACCTGTTATCTTCCTATCTTCCATTTTTGCCAGAAGAACTGCTATTTCTACTTAATACTCCTTGAAAGAGCAATTCCATTATTTAAGTATGTATGTATGTAATATAGAATAGTACATTAAAAATGGCACAATAAAGGTTTATTTTATCTTTTTATTAGATAATATTTTACCTTCCCCTCCCCCAGCCTATTCCAATATCTGGAAATACTACAAACAGTTTTGTGTTGTTGTCATGCCCTCAGCTGTGGGGTTGGTCTCTGCTAAGCAGGGAGATCAGCACTCACCACGCAGCTCCACTCGTTTTGCTCACCCTGTCTATGGTTCCATGCAATCGTCTGTCTTCTCTGCTAGGAACCTGCGTCATCTTGGCAGGTGTCCTGGGAATGTTCTTAAGATGCGCACCCTGCATCCTGCACAAACTTATAGGAACAATACACCTGTTCCCCATTGTCTCTGCTTGAGTGCTGCTGCTCTGAGCATCCACTTGGAGAAATTAGAACCGCGTTTCGTGGCAAACAGGCCACTTCATCAGGGCTCAAGATTCAACAGCACATCCAGCTATATATACACACAGGAACAATCAAAAAAAATCAGAAGAAATGAAGCTCCACCCCCCTCTGACGTCACTTCTGGTGAAAACGCCCACTATAAGTCAAACGTATAAAAATGCCCATTACATTGTTTACAATACATTAAAAATACATTAAAACACAATAATCAGTATTTAAAATCGCATATGTTCTTCAATAAATAATTAAAACATGTTTTAATTATTTATTGAAGAACATATGCGATTTTAAATACTGATTATTGTGTTTTAATGTATTTTTAATGTATTGATGAAGTGGCCTGTTTGCCACGAAACGCGTAGGCTGAAGGCTGAATAAACAGAGTGTGTGTGTTACTCTGTTTCTCTTATTGTGGTCAGCGCGGCTTCTATCCATCCGGTTCTAATTTCTCCAAGTGGATCCTTTCTTTTTGCCGGGAGGCTGCTGCGACCATACGTGCTTGTCCAAGGGAGTTGTGACCATTCACAACCAGACCAGGTGAGTCTGTATTGTGGGAGTCCGTGTGACCATCAAACCCGAAGGTATTACTCTATGTGCGCTTCTTTTCCTTCTTATTTGTAGAGCTGCTCTGAGCATAAAAGACCCCCTTCCCCTATGGAAGGTGCCTTTGCAATGTGTTCATTCTCTGGAAATCGTCGCCTCTGATCAGGCCACAATATGCTGAGCTCTGCACTAAGGCTGCCTTCAGACTTGCAGATGCATCTGCAGCGTTTTGCAGATGCATCTGCAAGCATCTGCATGCAGACCGCGGCCCCTATGTTTATAATGGTGCGCACGGCGGTCTGCAGATGCTTGCAGACCGCCGTGCGCTCTCATTGCCCGCCATTAGTGATCTGTGCGCACGCGGATGCCTGTGCACAAATCACACACTCCCGCCCGCACCAGGGACGCAACATCTCGCGTCCATGGTGCGGGTGGGAGTGTGTGATTTGTGCGCAGGCATCCGCATGCGCACAGATCACTAATGGCGGGCAATGAGAGCGCACGGCGGTCTGCAAGCATCTGCAGACCGCCGTGCGCTCCATTATAAACATAGGGCCGTGGTCTGCATGCAGATGCTTGCAGATGCATCTGCAAAACGCTGCAGATGCATCTGCAAGTCTGAAGCCAGCCTAAGAAGACTGCTGCATTGTTCCCATTTGTTTCTAACACCTCTGTCTCCACAAAATCCTTTGGCTGTCCAGTGCTCTCCTGATGTGCACAGAACCATCCGGTTTCCTGTACCGGCTGGATCATCTCTCTTGGATCAATCAGAGCTCCTAGGATTTATTTCATTCACAGAGCCAGTATTCTAAAGTTCCTCCATATCTACTGTCGGATCTGTGTGGGGTCGCCCCTCTGGTTTAGGGATTTGCAGCATTCAGGCCTCCTGGTGACGGGGGAATCCCTGTATAGAGGTTAACCAGTGCTCTAGTAATTCCACTTTACAGTACCACACCTTGTGGGTGTAACAGTTGTCTTGCAAACAAACAGTTATTGTACATGCTTTGCACAGCATTTATTAGTGTTTTAGTCAGTTTTTCTTTCATTTCAAAAGCCAGTCTCTATCTCCTTTGGGGATTTGTCAGGGACATTGGGGATCAGTGTTTGTGAATGATTTTACTTTTGGGAAATGTTACTTAGCAGATGCAGACTCACAGAAGAAGGCATCGCAGAAACATATGTTCAGGTGAACACCTTCACAGGGATCATGCAGTGTTCATGGTTATTTACTAATATTCACTTGTGTGCTACTTGGGTTTTGACATTGTGTAGTGCACTTTTTTACCTACTTTCTACTTTCACATGCATAACTGCTGGCTGGCCGCCTTCGTCTCTTTGATGTGAGCTTATACATGAGTTTCCATCATTCCCCACACATGTCAGCTGATCTGATCAGCTGAAATGTGAAGCTAATAGCACCGATCGGATCACTGACAGTGTGATCCAAAGCATCGTGGCAGGAATCCCACCGTTCCCCACCGGCATCTGAGGTCCCGTGATGCAATTACGAGACTTTTGATGGTTACCTTGACAGCCCAGGGTCCTGTGATGACCCCGGATGCTTTCTGGAATCACTTCTTGGAAGTCTGGAGAGTGCTGGCATCCATAGAAAGTGATAATTTCTCCTGTACACAGATGTGCATCAGCAGGTCTGTGTACAAGCGAAGCAATCTGAGTGTGCAGTGCTCAAGCCCATTAGGGGCAGTGTAAAATAAAGAAAACATTTTTAGAAAAGTTTTGTAAAAATATGATAAAAAAGCAAAACAAAAAGTTCAAATCATCCCCCTTTTGCCTCATTGGAAAGAAAACTATTACAAAATAAAAAGTATACACATCTTAGCTATCGCCAGGTTCAGAAATGCCCTGATCTATCAAAATAAAAAATCAATTGATCAGATTGGTAAACTGAGTGACGGAAAAAGTTCAAACGCCAACATTCCGTTGTTTGGTTGCTGCAATATTGCAATAAAATGCAATAATGGGTGATCAAAACAGGGCATCTACCCAAGAATAGTATCATTAGAAATGTCAGCTCAAGAATAAAAATAAGCCATCACACAGCCGATCTTGGGAAAATGAGAACGTACAGGTCTGAAAATGGCGTCACAGTGCATTCTTTTTCTTTAAAAACTTTCAATTTTTTTCACCACTTACATAAAAGTAAATGTATACATGTTTGGTATCTACAAACATGTACCAACCTGAGTTATCATACTAACATGCAGTTTACCGTATGATGAACATGGTGGATAAAAAACCTAATTGTGTAAATGCACTTTTTTTTTAATTTCCCTATTTTTCCTATACACTACATGGTAAAATAAATTAATTTATTCAAAAGTACAACTCGTCCCACAAAAGACAAACCCTCAAATGTCCATATTGATGGAAAAATAAAAAAGCTTAGCTCTTGGAAGAATAGGAGGGAAAAACGAAAACCATAAAACGGAAAATTGCACACTTCTTTTTGTTCATTGACCTCTGTGAAATAGTTAATATGCATTTCATTTGATTTTTTTTCACTTGTTTACAATTTATTGAATGAATTACTTAATTGTGTTTATTACTGACAGTTAATTATGATGTTGATTTTTTTTATAAACACCATTGTTAGCTTTCTTATTTGATCCCTGTTGATGCCATCTTGCTATCCACGCCTAGCTCTGCTTTTAATCTCCATTTTTAATCATCATTTTGTATCATATCATTATTAAAAAAGGTTTACCACTTAAATCTTGGTGCCTATGTACTTTTTTCTTTATTCATGTTAGTTGATTTATGGGGTATTACTAAAACAGGATAAAACAGGTTTAAAAATGGTCTATCCTGGAAAAGAAATCTCTCTCTGCGGTATTCTTTGAAGACTCTTTATTATCCACTACACATTTCAATGCCGTACTGGCATCTATTATCAAGTGTAAAAAATTAACAGATCTTTTTTTTTTAAAACATTAATTTTTTATTGAAAGAGTAGCAATCTGCAGATAATAAGATGGATTGAGATACAAGTAAACAATACAAATCATGCCACCCACAACATTGGGAGGGGGGAGTGTAAGCAGACAATCCGGTTATCAACAATCTTAAAACAAGGTGTGTAAAAGAGAGAAAGACAAAAAGTAGAGGAGAGTAAGAGGGAGGGGAAACAAAGAGCTAATGAGGGAATGAAAGAAGGTGGGAGGAGGAGGGAAAGGTACAGATCAAGGAGAAATGGAGGGGGGGGGGGGGGAGGGAAGGATGTGGGAAGGATGAGTCCTCCAGCAGGGTCCATTACGTAGCGCCACAAGGTCCTATGGAGAGGGTGGAGGGGCCACAGGAAACACAGGACAACACCAACAACGTTAGACTGAATAAAGAGAGTACATACACTAGAAATCAGTGATAACTGGGCAAGAGATAGCCAGTTCATCTGTGCATGGGGCAGGAAAGTCATGGCGCAGAGGCAGCCAGCATTAAGCGCAACAGAATGTCACACCATGGCGTATCGGGTCTGGCGCAGCCCAGTGGGACCGCTGTCGCCCAAATTAACAGATCTTAACACAACCACGTAAGTTGAGCAAAACTATTGTTTAGTATTATTATTTATCATCAGCCTTCAGCTCGATCTCAGGCCATAGCAACTTATATGGATAAACCCTCTAAAGGAAGATTGATCTTGTGCAAGCCTAGATAGTTCCACCAGGGTCTTCTCTGCCATTATCTTGATAGTATCAAGCCACTAGGTTTCTGGTCTTCCTCTTCGTCTTGTTCCTTCTATTGTTCCTACCATGATGTCCTTCTCCAGTCATTTCTCTCTTCATATGATGTGTCCAAAGTAGTAGGTTGTAGCTTGTAGATACTTGCTTAAAGTCACATGTCTGGCTTGATTTGTTCCAAAATTGATTTGTTTGTTTTTCTTGCCATCCATGGTATTGATAACATCCTTCTCCAGCGCCACATTTCGAAGGTGTTGATTTTTCTTCTGTCTTGTTTCTGTATCATTCATGTTTCACTTCCATATATTACTAAAGAAAAGACCAGATTATGTACAAGCCATGTCTTTGTAGCTGGTGAAATTTTATTTGATTATAAGACCCTCATCTAGTGACTTCATTGTTGATTTGACCATAGCTATTTTCCTATTGACTTCCGGTATAGAATGACCATTAATATGAGTAGCATGAAGTCCTTTACAACTTCCAGTTCATCGCCATCCATCTCAGATGTGTCCCAGATGTACCTGGCAGTAGTCAAAATCTTTGTCTTCTTTATGTTTAGTAGCAGTCCCATGTACAAGCTTTCCATTTTGACACACCATAATAAACCATTTATTCCAGATATGCTTGTTGCTTCTCCAATATTAGAGTTTTACCCTATTTTGTGCTTCTCCCTTCAAGTCACTGTTTCCTTGATTTAGGTGTACAGTTCCTGAGAAAAGTTATGTCGCTTATCCATGTTATGTAGATAAAAGCTTATAACCTGACGTTAAATTCATCCATTGGTTGTATAAATTACTCTTTTGAAAGCTGAAACCCTCTCAAATGTGTTTTAGGTTAAGAAAATAAATTGGCATCAATGCTGAAATATTGATAATTTAATGAACACAGAATGGTCAGATTTTGGCAAGACAAAAGTTTTGTCGTATAATGCACCCAATCCTATTATACATTCTCACCTGCGCTCCGTAAGTGATCAGTTAATTAGTGGGTGTGTATAAAACGAAACCCAGTACCCTAGACCTTCACTTGAACTTCAACTTGAGCTCTGACAACATGCCAAAAATCCACCCTGCGACCAAAGCTTTGATTACCAAGAGGCTGAAGACCAGATCCACTGCAGAGGTGGCTGGCACCTTTAATGTGTCTCAGCATTAAGTACAAAGAATTAAAAAAAGATTTGAAGACACTGGAGATGTGTTTGATAAGCCCAGGTCCGGCAGATCTCGTAAGACAACTGCTCAGGAGGAATGTTTATTGGTTAGAAAATCCAAAGCAAGCCCCTCTCCCACTGCAGCAGAGCTCCAACAGGCCTGGTCACCTCAAGTCCCTGTGTCAACTAGACAAGTTTGTAGGATTCTATCTTGAAATGGCCTCCATGGTCGAATCAGTGCTCAGAAGCCAGCACTAAACAAAACGCAAATAAAATACTGTGTGGCATTTGCAAAGTCCCACAGCCTGCTAAACAGATGGACGCTGGAAAAGTAGCAGAAGGTGGATTTCTCTGATGAATCTTCAGTAGAATTACACCACAGCTGCCGAAAATACTGCAGGAGACCTACTGGTGCCCTTATAGATCCAAATTTGGTGGTGGAAAGATCATGGTCAGGGGTTACATTCAGTATGGGGGTGTGCAAAACATTTGCAAGGTGGAAGGCAATATCAATAGCCTAAAATATCAAGAAATATTAGTTACCTCTTACATTCCAAATCATAAAAAGGGTCAAATTGTGCAGCAGGATGGTGCTCCATCTTATACATCCATCTCTACAACAAAGTTCCTACAGGCAAAAAAGATCAAGGTGCTCGAGGACTGGCCAGCCCAGTTACCAGACATGAACATCATTGAGCATGTTTGGGGCAGGATGAAAGAGAAAGCTTGGAAGACAAAACCAAAGAATCTGGATGAACTCTGGGAGGCATGTAAGACTGCATTCTTTGCTATTCCTGATGGCTTCATTAATAAATTGTATGAATCATTGTTGAACCGCATGGATGCAGTCCTTCAAGCTCATGGATGTCACACAAAATATTAAATATGACTCTAATAACACCACAACTTCATTCACAATGTTACGCAACATATATTTGTATTTTAAGTTAATTATTTGTTTGAAAATCACATTACTTTCTGTGGGCGACAAAACTTTTGTCTTGCCAAAATCTGACCATTCTGTGTTCATTAAATGATCAATATTTCTGCATTGATGCCAATTTATTTTCTTTACCTAAACCACATTTGGGAGGGTTTCAGCTTTCAAAAGAGTAATTTATACAACCAATAACAAGGATAAGTAATTTATACAGTACATAACATGGATAAGAGACATAACTTTTGTCAGGGACTGCAGACATGATATCTACAATAATACCTGTACGCATATGCCAAGTCTATAGATCAATGTAACAATGGTCTCTTAGGTCAGAATTAAAGATATCTATAAGACTATATCTAGTTATTAAACACCTTATCAACTTTGGACATATTTCAGATTCTTTGCTGTAGAAGTAATCTCTATATATGCAAGTCATGTATGGTGCAGATTGGAATAAGTTGGTGTAAACTCATTATAGCACAACCAGAAAAACGACATATAAAGGAAAAATAATGAGGTCTTATCTGAACTAGACAACACGAAAAAGAACAGTTTCTTCTCTATATTCTATTGTTGCGATTGGTTTAATAATGATCTTTCTCTATGTATCACTCAGCTAGTGGACACTCAACAAGCAACGGGTGACAGGCTCTGATTTAGCAGCATGACTGGGGAATTTACATTTTAATTAACCTAGTATTAGAGACTTCTGGATAGAGCATTATCTGCCTAATTGAATATCCACTCACTATGTTAATTACACATCAGAAATGAATGTGCTTTAGGTAAAACAACACAAAACTGAATTGTCATTATCTTTCTAGTTTTGTATCAACTCTTGTTAGATCAGAGCCACAGGCTACAGTGTAGTGATCACATCCTCTGTAGGTCGTATTGTAGAAAACTCTGCTAGCCTATAACGAATGTATGCTGTAACCATACTGACAGTGACAAGGTCATTTGTTAAAAGGTTTCTGATTGCTCAGAACTTATTAAATTCATTCATTTGATTTTAGGGCATAACAATGGTACAAGTCTCTGATGCTGATTTACCATTGCAGGTTTAGACATATGAGACCTTTCTTAGGCTGTGGTCACAGTACCATTTTTCACATGCATTTTTGGAGACCTGCGTTTTCAAAAACGCATGTAAAAAACGCACCCATAGGCCCCCATGTTAAAAAACGCATGCCCTAATAGCAAAAAAGCATGTGTGACTGTCCCTTGCGTTTTTGGAGCATATCCAAAAACGCATGCGTTTTTTAATAAGGGGCCTTATGGAAAACGCATGCAAAAACGCATGTACAATTAGTGCCATTCAAAAACGCATGCGTTTCCCATAGGAGCCCATGTTAAAAAAACGCATGCGTTTGCAGAAACGCATGCGTTTTTTTTAACATGGGCTCCTATGAGAAACGCATGCGTTTTTGAATGGCACTAAAAGGTACTAATTGTACATGCGTTTTTGCATGTGTTTCCCATAGGAACCCATGTTATAAAAACGCATGCGTTTTCCACAAAAACGCATGCGTTTTTCAAAACGCTCAACAAAATACTACAAGCACTATTTTTAGGTGCAGATTCAAAAACGCAGCCAAAAACGCAGGGAGCCATCAGAGACCTTACAAAAGTCATGCTGACATGAAAAACGCATGAGTTTTGTTAAATCATAAAAAAAAACGCATGGCAACTGTGACCACAGCCTTAGAAGACATTTGTGTGCTTTAAAGGGAACCTGACAGGTCCCCTATGCACCCAGAACTACGAACAGTTCTGGGTGCATGTTGCAGCATACATGAATTGATCTTTAGAAAATGTATTTCTAAAGATCGTCTATGAGGCTGTGGTCACAGTTGCCATGCGTTTTTTTTTAGTGATTTTACAAAACTCATGCATTTTTTCATGTCAGCATGAGTTTTGTAAGGTGTGTTATGGCTCCCTGCGTTTTTGGGTGCGTTTTTGAATCTGCACCTAAAAATAGTGCTTGTAGTATTTTTTGGAGCGTTTTGAAAAATGCATGCGTTTTTGAAGAAAACGCATGCGTTTTTATAACATGGGTTCCTATGGGAAACGCATGCAAAAACGCATGTACAATTAGTACCTTTTAGTGCCATTCAAAAACGCATGCGTTTCCCATAGGAGCCCATGTTAAAAAAACGCATGCGTTTCCGGAAACGCATGCGTTTTTTTAACATGGGCTCCTATGGGAAACGCATGCGTTTTTGAATGGCACTAATTGTACATGCGTTTTTGCATGGGTTTCCCATAAGGCCCCTTATTAAAAAACGCATGCGTTTTTGGATATGCTCCAAAAACGCATGGGACAGTCACACATGCTTTTTGGCTATTAGGGCATGCGTTTTTTAACATGGGGGCCTATGGGTGCGTTTTTTACATGCGTTTTTGAAAACGCAGGTCTCCAAAAACGCATGTGAAAAATGGTACTGTGACCACAGCCTGACTTGCTAATTAAGCTTTGACTAGTCGAGGGGGCATTAGTTCCCCAAACTAGTCAGCCCACATTGCATGTTATCATGCCCCTGTAGCATAATAACATGGTTTGCATAGCATGTTCATCCCAATCGCGCATCTGTATATCCCTCATCCTTGAGTGTCTCTGTCTCCAGATGTATGCACCCCCGGCTTCAGAGAGGCTCACTGTGCATGATCAAACGTCGCACCATTTCCAGTCATGCACCTCCCTGAAGTCGGTATACATACAACTGGTTTTAGAGTATTGTGCATGACCGGAAGAACAGATATTGGAACATGCGCAGTGAGCCTCTCTGAAGCCGGGTTTGCATACATCTGGAGACAGAGATGCTCAAAGGTGAGGGACATACAGCCGTGTGCACATGCGGATTAATATAGTGATTTGAATGATGATACTATACAAAGCATATTATCACACCCACAGGGGCATGATACTATGCTTTATGGGCTGACTAGTCTGGGAACTAACGTCCCTCGACTTGTCAAATCCATAATTAGCATATCAAATATGGTCTTTAGAAATACCTTTTCTAAAATCAGTTTATATACGCTGCAACATGATAGGACTATCATGAGGGGATTTCAGATAGGCACCTGTCGCGATTGATAGGGGGCAGGTGTACTCGACTATCTGGGGCAACAGGTTGTAAATCACTTTTTTTACAGTCCTAGGAACTTTATAGGCATGTATCAGCTTTGGATCAAGAAGTGGTATGGTGGACATGATTGAAGGCTACTCTACATGCAGAGATTTGAGTTATTACATAGGAGTGTCAACAGGATTCTATATCACCCTCAGGCCTTGTTCACACATACCAATGTGTTTTTTTAGCCCTTAGAAAAACTGATCAGTTTTTCTAAGGGTGCCAAATAGTGTCCCCTGTGGTTCTGAACGGTTTTGAGAAGTTTTTGGACTTAGTCATTTTTTCATTAAAAACGCATATGCGTTAACGCAGGTGCCTATATGTGCCATGCGTTAACACATGCGTTTCCCATAGGGCCCCATGTTAAAAAAAAGACATGCGTTTTTTCAACAACTTATGTGTTTGTTTACAGCACCCAAAAAACGCTGCATGCAGTGTTTTTTGGAATGGTGGAAAAAAACGCATGTGTTGTTAAAAAACGCAGCTACACTTAAGTGCATGTGCGTTTTTTATAAACAGCTAAAAAACGCAGAGAATGCCAAAAAAGCTGATATGTGTGAACAAGGCCTTACATGGACTTTACCTATCTTTTTTATTCTGCTAATTTGAGACCTTGTATAGGTATATATACCTTATAATACAGCCTTTTGTAATAAGGGTGATATTACTTATGATACTCTGATGCTTCCTTGTGTATATCGCTACATATGCTCTGTTTGGAAGCAGTATATAGTCTATGTAATGTCTGTCCTTCTCCTTGCCCAAAGACAATATGGCGGTTCGGATCCAGATGCATGCGCAGTG
The DNA here is from genome assembly GCA_033576535.1 of Allobates femoralis. Classification (NCBI taxonomy): domain Eukaryota; kingdom Metazoa; phylum Chordata; class Amphibia; order Anura; family Aromobatidae; genus Allobates; species Allobates femoralis. Next base: position 109,759,056 of record JARQOC010000008.1, on the reverse strand, counting down.
CATTTGGCATTTACTGCACATGCGTGATGGGCATGACACGCAGTTTCCAGTTTTGTGACGTCACTGGAAGTTCGCTTTCAAACCCAGAAGCCGCGCTGATGCCAGGCTTACATGACACCGGTCCACCTCTCTGTACGGATGGACACATTCCGAACTAAATAATGAGGTGATGCATTACCTATTTAAGCCCCCACTCTGCACTCCTTCCCTCATAGCCCCCTGAAGAAAGTCTGAAACACATGTCGGGGTCTGCGCCACTGACACATACTGCTGTACCCTTGCTCCTATATAGATATGGGTGGATGCCTGAGGAACATGTTCTAACTAAGCACTTTAGGTCACATGTGGGCTGCAAATTTACTTTGTAATTGAAACATATGTATCGATATACTTGTGTTTGATACAACTGTATTCCTGTCTGTACCAGATATCATTGTAAGACTATGCTCTATGCACTTTAATGTTACCCGGTTGATAGGGGCTTTAATGTCAGTGGCCTTTGTCTGTTCCCTTCAACACCAATTGTCCTGGTTTGCTACACATATAATTCTTGTCTAGTTCCTTATTATTCAACTATTGGTACCACAAATAAAACAAAAGCACTTGAATTCCATTTGTTGAATTTTATTATTTTGACTAGCCTCTTAAGTATGCATTTGACTTAGGTTCTCCTAAGCAGACAGGTGCCACAACCACCCCCATTGCTTGGGTTGCAGGGAACTGAGCACCGGTATTCAGACATCTGTGTTACCTCCCAGTGGAGCTGGCAGCCTGCTGCTGGGTGCAATGGATATTTGACCTGGCTGATTTTTGGTGAGTTTTTTCTTTACTTGGTATTGCAATCACCCACAGATCCTCAGTACTGGTTCACTGGGCCAGGCGATCTGGTCAGTCTGAGAAGAACTAAGCACTGCAGGCCTTCCTTGCTGTTTTATCCCTTTGGTTGACGTTCTAGGTACTATCCGCTTCCCTATGTGCCTCTTCCTTCCTTGTGGCAACTAGCAGGTGACCATGGACTCTCGAGACCCTGGACGACCCACACTGGTTCTTCTAACCTTATGACGGTCACTGTGCCTTTGGTATTCCCACAGTGTGACTGCTGAGCTTGCAAGCCAGCAGTCTCCAGATTTCTGGCAGGCATGAAGTTCTGGCAGCCTGAGAATCTGGCTGTTGTCAACAGCTATGTCCTGCTCAGCTCGAAGGCTGCCAGCAAGCCCATACTCATCCACTGTCTGACTCTGTATTCAGCTTCTGAGAACTAACTCCTAAGTGCCAACCCTACACCTCACTACAGCTAGGCCCTCCCTGCAACCAGTGTCTGTTACTGCCCTAAGCAGGCCTTCTGTGCCTGCCCACTGATGAGAGTTTGGGAAATTGTGTTCATGCATGGGGGAGTCCTTCATAAAGTACCTGAATTCTCCTCACATATGGTGTTAGTGCCGGTGGAGTTAATCACCACTGTGGCTACCAGACCGCCGGGCCGCCACACACCCGAACAGCTCGTTATTCTGGATGCACAGGGGATCTGACAGATTCCATTTAAAAGCAAATATCTTATATTTAATTTTACTTTCATGAGTTAGATATTGTGAAATCAATGCCTGGCCCTTCTTTGTGTCTGCATTCGTTGGGGGGCATCAATGCAATAGCCTGGCTTTTCTCCTGGGATTTGTGATTCTCCACAATCTGGACATTTAAGGGCTCAGACTAGTTACTGTTTCTCCTTGCTTTCAGTTCTGAGTGGGCTTTTCACTATTTTAACCTGTGAGAGTCAGTTTCCAGTGCCAGTTATAGTGAATGCTACTCTGGTTATCTACAGTCTGTCATCTCATGTTTGCCTGTAATGACCTCCTTGTTACCCTGGACTGTTTCCTAACAATTCTCCTCTGAAATCTCATGCTCTTTTTGCTTTTTGCTTTTTGTACATTTAATGAGACTTCAAATCTGCAGCATGTCAATTCTTTCTGTATTTTTGTGACTGTTGATATAACACCCCCCAATCGCCACATAAAACATTCTCTTTTACCGTTCCCAAAAATTAAGACACAAAAAACTTGTTTCTTTGTTGGATGGGGTCGGCCACAGCTTTATTAATTCTGGTTTTATTAAAACACTCTTATTCCAACTGTAAAACCTTTTTTCAAAACCAAAACTCGAGATGGTATGTACCACCATACACTCGGAGGACATGTCTGTCCTCATCTCCATATTCTTTTCAAAATCACAATGAAGGGGCTGGGGTAGACTTACACCATGCCCCGACCTCCATTAAGTAGCAACAAAGTCTGCTTGACCCCATCCTACAAACCGGATAAAAATATATCTGGCCGTATGTCATTCAAATGGACACCGTCCTGGACCATTAACTGATGGTTAACACCCTGAAGCTGCCTATATTGTAACACCACTCTCACCTTAGAACTTAAAGTGAAAAATGTGACAGTTTATTCTTCTATGAGCCCTCTCAACCACAGCATCCCTGGCTCCCTGCCATGTAACTCTTGGAAAATTTCCAACCCTCCCAGGATTATCTTTGAAAACAAGCCTATAGTTCTCTCCATATCTGGCTGAATTAAGGTAATCAACTCAGCAATTTTTAGTGAGCACAATTCATTACCTCTCTGAGCTGCCCAAAGTATGTAATTGGGCCCAAGTAAAACAGACTGAGGAGGGCCGAGTATCTGTAAAACATTAATTTATAATATTACTCAGGGCGAACATAACCCGCAAAATGATCATAACTCCTGAGTCCAATCCGCTTTACCTCCCCATTCAAGAGACCCACGTGTGTGGCCTACCTTTGCTAACCCAATGTGGAAGAATGTGCACCGAAATCACCCGGGTGCACGCCGCTGCCAAACCTTTTTTATGTTAAAACTAACCGGAAGGGTACCTTTACACGCCGCTACTGGAGGATGGATACAACCCGCTACTTCACGTGCACGAGCACGCTCAAACGGTTACAAACGGTAAACGCACCTCCTTTACACGCCGCCACAAGGTGCGCTACGCTACGCAACATCTATAGCTAGATACATCGCCGGGTGTCTCAAGTAGCCATCTGTAGCTCATCTTAGCTCATTTACACACCGCTACAACCAGCTACTATGGGCGTACCTGGTGCAGCAGGGACAGCACATAGGCGTGCTACAATTGTGGATTACGAGACGTCCGTACGCTGATAGGACAAAGCAATAATACCATGATTGGGCAGGCATCGCAGGAGGCTGATTAATACTTGACGCTCGAGCAATTGTGTAGTGTGACTCGTCAGCTCCTTAAATATGCCGCCCTGTGCGGCGACAACCAATCGCAACGCAGGAGCTTCCTCCAATGATCGCTGAAGGGGGCGCGGAAAGCCGGAGCCTGTGTCACGCCCCAGCTACATAGCATGGTGTAGAAACAACCCTTCTGTTCCTTCTTTACACGCCGATACAGCTCGCTACAATCGGCTTTGTAGCCATCTGTTTTCGAGCAGTGCTCGGAAACAGATGTATCTGTTGCCGGCTGTCCTGTCCCGTTTTCACACGCCGCTACTACGGGCTATATTGACGCTACAAGCTACATTTGTAGCCTGTAGCGGGTTGTATCCATCCTCCAGTAGCGGCGTGTAAAGGTACCCGAACTGATAACATGTAAAGGACGACTTATTGCAGTGTGCTAGAAAATTGTTCCTCACTTCCACTATGCCGTGTACCTTGATATGATTCGCCCCGGGCGAACTTCCCCTTCCACACTCCTTACAGGTACGAAAGTGTTGACACCAAATTAATCAGTCTTATGGTACCTTTACACGCCGCCACAACAGGATGGATACCAACGGCAACTTCACGTGCACGAGCACGGCCAAACGGTTACAAACGGTAATCGCATCTCCTTTACACGCCGCCACAAGGTGCGCTACGCTACGCTACATCTACAGCTAGCTACATCGCCGGGTGTTGCAAGTAGCCGTCTGTAGCTCAGCGTACCTCATTTACACACCGCAATAACAAGCTAATATGGGCGGACCTGGGGCAGGAGGGACAGCACATAGGCGTGCCACAATTGTGGATTACGAGACGTCCGTACGCTGATAGGACAAAGCAATAATACCATGATTGGGCAGCCAGCGCAGGAGGCTGATTAATACATGACGCTCGAGCAATTGCGTAGTGTGACTGGTCAGCTTCTTAAATATGCCGCCCTGTGCAGCGACAACCAATCGCAACGAAGGAGCTTCCTCATATGATCGCTGAAGGGGCGTGGTATCCCGGAGCCTGGGTCACGCCTTAGCTACATTGCAGCTACATCGCCGGGTGTCCAGAGTTCCCTTCTGTTCCTTCTTTACACGCCGATACAGCTCGCTACAATCGGCGATGTTGCCATATGTTTATGGGCAGTGCACGGATACAGAGGTATCTGTAGCCGGCTGTGTCGTCCCGTCTTCAGACGCCGCTACTACGGGCAATATTGGCTCGACAAGCTACATTTGTAGCCTGTAGCGGGTTGTATGCATCCTGTTGTGGCGGCGTGTAAAGGTACCATTAGATGCACAAATTTTTATCTGCAATGCTCATTCACTACCAGAATGACATCATACCTTAGATTCCCTTCTTTGCCGGTACACTGATTACTTGCTCATAACGTGATGTAAATGCTAAGCAACAAGCGGCACTAAATAACAACCCTTCAAAAATGCACTGGCATACCGACTGCACAGCTGCAATTAAATGCCCAGTAAACTATATGAAACCAGCAACCTGCATTCTTTCTTAACGTGCTCCCTCTTCCATCCATCCTTTTAGCGCTTTCAGTACTATGACATTTTTTTATCACTACTCCTACGCCATTACAAATAAACAATTCAAACTGCCATTTTCATCAGAGCACTACTCTGCAACTTTCCAGAGGACCTGAGGCGCACCAGATACAGCAATATGCTGTTCAATATCTCCCTACTATCCATACATGACCACTCCACCATTGCTGTCTCCAACCACCTTTCCACACCTTACAACAATTATTCCATGATGTTGGTGTGATTGACACGCTAACCATAGACATCACAGTTCATTGAGATATCACACATCCGGCATCATCGTATAAAATTCCTGCCAATGGAAATCTGAGAAAGTATCCGCTTTTTTACTTTGTGTCATGTTATCTGACTAGAAACACACCTTTTTTCGCTCATTTCCCATAATTCGAACCCACATTAATAGGGAAAAGCTCCAGCAGGGTAATATCTTACAAAGGCATTATTCATCCACTTGTAGGTTAGTATCAGTATTCCAGGTTTTCCAGCCTGCCGTTTGACAATATTGCCCTCAGTCAACATGGAGATCATTGTTTTGTTTGCCCTTCTTCCTGTCTCGTTTGCATAAAGACCTGGCTCAGGTGATCATTAATTGCTTGAGTATACTGGTTCCTGGTCTGCTCCTGCTCAGCTGCTCTCCTTGGTCCACTTACTTCCCTGGAGCTCTGTGAGATCTCTTGTCTTTCTAAAGCTTCCTGCAGTGTGCTCCCTCCCGGTAGTGCTGCTTCTATCTTCAGGCTTGGACGTCTCAAGTGTGTGTAAGCAACTTCCCGATTATTACTTTCTGTACTGTTTGCTCTCTAGAACTTGTGTTACGTTTCCTACTCGGGACTGTGTTTGAACTCCTCACACGGTCACCCGGGTGTGGGGACCTTTTGCCACAGACTATATCTATCCGGCCGTTCCGGTACAAGGACTTGTGCTATGGACTACATTCATCCGGATCTACATACCTTGGACTATTTGTTTATTGGACTATTTTCGTAAGGACTGTGCTTTGCAGTATATATTGGGGGTCGTGTTATTTTTGTGTGCTTTTTGCTGTGTACTAAGTTCACATTGTTTGCTGTGTGTGTATAAATACTTTGCACCCAAGAACCCGTCTCTGCTCTTCATTGCCCTTAAGCGATCAGAATCCTCAAACCTATACAATAGTATTACATTATACTCAAGCCAGAAAGAGGAGTCTGCTTAGGGCAATGACGGAGACACTGGTGGAGAAGCTTTTCTCCATGGTTAACTCCTTGCAGCAGGAGATGGAGGCGCCGCAAAATAAGGTCATAGACATGGAGAGACAGCTGGGCCATAATCACCAGGCTGTGGATCAGGCTCTCCGGGATGTGCAAACCAGAGTGGAGGTTCTGGAAAATGTACCCACACCAGCCACCATGCCTAAATTACCCCCGTTTCGGTTCGGTGGCGATCGTGCTCAGTTCCGTGGGTTTATTAATCAATGTATGCTGTTTTTCGATGTACATGCTAACTATTTCCGGTCAGATCGGTCAAAAGTATTATGTATAGTCATGTTGTTAACATCACGAGCACTGGCTTGGGTCAATCCCATGATTGAAAGTCACGATATCCGTTTTAATAACCTGGATAATTTTGTAACAGTAATGGCGCAAATGTTTGATGACCCTAATCGCCGTACTACTGCAGAAACGGCTCTGCTTTCCCTACGTCAAGGAAAGCGGTCTGTCATTGAATATGGTACTGAATTTAAAAGGTTAGTGGTGGATGTCGATTGGGGAAATAAGGCGCTGTTATTGGTTTTCAAAAAGGGATTGTCCGGGCAATCAAGGACGAGTTAGCTCGGGCCGAGTCTCCCCAGGACTTTGAACTGTTCCTTCAACACTGTGTGCGCATTGATACCCGATTGACGGAACGTAGACAGGAAAAATAGGCAGCTGTAAACCGGATAACCAATTCTGCTTTCCCTCCTAGGGAGCCCGCTAATAAGATTCCACGGGAGGCCGAGGACATTCCCATGCAAGTGGACTCTTTACAACGACGGGAAAACAACGAACGTCGCGACTACCGTCTCCGTGAGCGTTTATGCTTTTATTGTGGTCAATCTGATTATTTTTTGATTAACTGCCCAAAATGCCCTAAACGTCCAAATAAGGTTCTGGCAGCCGTAACCGAGTGTTTTAACACGGACGCAGAGTCCGAGATCTCTGACTCAAGTATACACCTGGATGCAGTTTTTCTTTCTGTACTAATGTCAGCTTCACCTAAGGTTCCGGAAGACAATTATACCCATTGCTCTCTTCCAATTCAGATTCAGTGGGAGGGACAGTTAATTCCTACATCTGCCATGATAGACTCCGGGGCAGGGGGTAACTTCATGGACTCTTCTTTTGCCAGGAGACATGGTATCAAAACACAACAACGAGTCTCACCGATAACCATGGAAACGGTGGACGGTTCTCCATTAGTTTCGGGACCTGTAGATCAGGAGACGGTACCTCTTAACTGTGTGATGAAACCAAGTCATCAGGTGACACTGACTTTTATGCTGATTTCTTCTCCTCACTTTCCAGTCATTTTAGGACTCCCTTGGCTGCGGTCTGAAAATCCAATCATCAATTGGGAGACAAAGGAAATATTTTTCCATCCCCAGGCCGGCCCGACCATCAGTCCTACAGTACCGGTAAAGCAGAATGAGGAGGACACTAAACAGGTACCTGTTCTCCCCCCAGTCTACAAGGAGTTTACGGATATATGCGACAAGAAAAAAGCAGACCAGCTCCCTCCGCATAGACCATACAATTGTCCCATAGACTTACTTCCAGGGACCGAGATTCCGTTTTGTCCTGTCTACCCGTTAGCGGCTCCGGAGTTACAATCATTGAAAGACTATATCGGTTAATGCTTAGCCAAGGGGTTTATTCAACCTTTATCCTCACCCGCAGGGGCTTCCATCTTTTTCGTGAAAAAGAAAGATGGGACTCTGAGACCGTGTATCGATTACCGGGAGCTTAATAAAATAACCATCCGGAACCGGTATCCGCTACCGTTGATTCCCGAACTGTTTAGTATACGTCCCAGAGACGAGTGGAAGACAGCGTTCAGATGTCGCTATGGCCATTTTGAATACCTCGTGATGCCTTTCGGGCTCTGTAACGCTCCCGCTGCTTTTCAACACTTGGTCAATGATATATTTAGGGATGTATTGGATCAGTTTATGGTGATCTACCTGGATGATATCTTAATTTTCTCTGATTCTCTACAGGAACACCAGGAGCACGTAAAGGCGGTACTTACCCGTCTGAGAGATAATCACCTGTATATCAAGCTGGAGAAGTGTGAATTCCATTGCTCACAGATTCACTTCTTAGGGTATGTTATCTCTCCTCAGGGATTAAACATGGAGTCCAGCAAGATCCAGGCGATTCTAGACTGGCCGGTACCAGGAAACATCAAGGAGGTACAACGCTTTGTCGATTTCGCAAATTTTTACAGACGCTTCATTCGCAACTTCTCGGAGATTGTGCGTCCTATCACCTTGCTCACCAAGAAGGGGCAGAGGTTCGTATGGTCCACGCAGGCCCAGGAGGCTTTGATCGTCTCAAGGTTTGTTTTACCTCGGCGCCCATACTGACACACCCGGTCCCATACTCCCTTTCATTGTGGAAGTCGATGCTTCCGATAACGCAGTAGGGGCTATCCTTTCACAAAAGACTGGGGACAAGGAACTCCTACACCCGTGTGCTTTCTTTTCTCGTCAGTTGTCCCCTGCAGAAAGAAACTATGATATTGCAGATAAAGAACTGTTAGCCATTATTTCCGCGTTTAAGGAATGGAGACATCATTTGCAGGGAGCATCACAACAAGTGGTAGTTCTCACAGACTATCGTAACCTGAAATTCCTTAAATCTGCCAGGTGCCTGTCTCCATGGCAAGCCCGGTGGAGCCTGTTCCTTAACGAGTTTAATTTCATTGTCTCGTACCGTCCAGGGTCACGTAATGGGAAAGCTGATGCCTTGTCCGGAATCCACGCTGTGGACTCCGTGCCAGGAACCCCATCCAAGACCGTCTTATCGGATGCCAATTTTGTTGGAGTACTCCAGGACCGGGACCTGTGGAGGGACCTCAAGCTGGCTTATGACGGTGACGTATTTTTTTGCTGCTCCACCCACTGACGTAAAACTGGTCCTTAAGAATGGTTTGTGGCTGAGGGAACGGCGTATTTATGTCCCGGAGGCTGTAAGACTTCGGGTTCTCAAATTGGTCCATGATTCCATGTTGGCAGGTCATAGGGGGGTACAGAAGACCCAGGAATTTTTAAGCCGTTTTTTCTGGTGGCCCACCTGCTTAAAGGATGTGAAAGACTATGTACACTCATGTGTGGTTTGTGCCTGGTGCAAAGTGCCTCGTGTTGCTCCTACGGGACTTCTTCAACCGCTACCCGTACCATCTCGCCCTTGGGGGTCTATCTCGATGGACTTCATTGTAGAGTTGCCCGACTCAGGGGGCCACAATACTATTCTGGGTGTAGTGGACCGATTGACTAAAGCGGCTCATTTCATACCATGTACCGGCCTTCCCTCCGCCGCAGAGACAGTAGATCTAGTAGTCCAGAACGTGTTTCGGTTACATGGGGTACCGGATGAGATCATCTCTGACCGGGGGGTGCAATTCACCTCCAAGTTCTGGAAAGGGTTTTGTTCTGCATTACATATTGACATACGTTTATCTTCTGCCTACCATCCTCAGACGAATGGACAGACGGAACGGACAAATCAAACCCTGGAGCAGTACCTGCGATGTTATGTCAGCCATCTCCAAGATGATTGGTACAAGCTGCTTCCCCTGGCAGAGTTCTCATACAACAATACACAGAGCAGTTCCACGAAGGTAACACCCTTTTTCGCCAACCTGGGTTATCATCCAACTATTTTACCTAGGTCACCAGTTGTTACGTCGGTCCCAGTGGTTGGGGACAGATTGATGGTTCTACAGCAGAATCTAGAAGTGCTAAAGGAGTCTCTGGCCTCGGCTCAGGAGCGTTACAAGAAATCAGCGGATGTCTACCGAAGACCCGCACCCGTGTATAAGGTAGGGGATTCGGTGAGGTTATCCACTAGGAATCTAAAGTTGGGTGTTTCTTCACGAAAACTAGGACAGAAATTCATTGGCCCGTTCAAGATCACCGGGATTGTGAGCTCTGTGGCCTGTCGGCTGAAGTTACCACGGACTCTGAAGGTACATCCTGTTTTTCATGTATCTTTATTGAAACCGGTTTTCCATAATACGTTTCAGGGACGCGTTGTGCCTCTCCCCCCACCAGTGGTGATTGATGGGCATGAACAGTTTGTGGTTGAGGACATCATCGACTCTCGGCTTCATAGGCATCGGCTTCAGTATCTTGTTCGTTGACAAGGGTACTCTCCCGAAGATGATTCTTGGGAACCGGTAGGTAACATCTACGCTCCCCAGAAGGTTGCGCAATTCCATCGGAGGTATCCGGACAAGCCTGGTCCGGGATCGTCCTGAGGCCGTTTACGGGGGGGGGGAGTAGTGTCAGTATTCCAGGTTTTCCAGCCTGCCGTTTGACAATATTGCCCTCAGTCAACATGGAGATCATTGTTTTGTTTGCCCTTCTTCCTGTCTCGTTTGCATAAAGACCTGGCTCAGGTGATCATTAATTGCTTGAGTATACTGGTTCCTGGTCTGCTCCTGCTCAGCTGCTCTCCTTGGTCCACTTACTTCCCTGGAGCTCTGTGAGATCTCTTGTCTTCCTAAAGCTTCCTGCAGTGTGCTCCCTCCCGGTAGTGCTGCTTCTATCTTCAGGCTCGGACGTCTCAAGTGTGTGTAAGGCGGCCGTCAGACGCTTCAATATCTTGAACGATATTGTAAGTGATCACATGCACGCGTGATCGCTTACAATATCGTTCACATCGCTGGTGAGATGTCACACAGACAGACTCACCAGCGATGTGGGCCAGCGAGATCGCTGGTAACTATGGTACACATCGGGTTACTAGGCGCCGCGTGGCGCTTAGTAACCCGACGTGTACCATAGTTACCATCTCCCAGCATAGGCTCTGCCACTGGGAGATCGTTCATCGTGGTGTCATACACCACGATGAAGCAGAGTGTTAAATCGTTCATCGCTAGATATGAGCTCCTGCTCTCATATCTGCGATGTCACGATCAAGAGATTTTACATTGTAAAATCGCTTGATCGCACGTAGCGATGCACAAATGATATCGCTTAAGCGATCAAAAAGCAGATCGCTTAAACGATATCGTTCAAGATATTGAAGCGTCTGACGGCCGCCTAAGCAACTTCCCGGTTATAACTTTCTGTACTGTTTGCTCTCTGGAACTTGTGTTACGTTTCCTACTCGGGACTGTGTTTGAACTCCTCACCCGGTCACCCGGGTGTGGGGACCTTTTGCTACAGACTATATCTATCCGGCCGTTCCGGTACAAGGACTTGTGCTATGGACTACATTCATCCGGATCTACATACCTTGGACTATTTGTTTATTGGACTATTTTCGTAAGGACTGTGCTTTGCAGTATGTATTGGGGGTCGTGTTATTTTTGTGTGCTTTTTGCTGTGTACTAAGTTCACATTGTTTGCTGTGTGTGTATAAATACTTTGCACCCAAGAACCCGTCTCTGCTCTTCATTGCCCTTAAGTGATCAGAATCCTCAAACCTATACAATAGTATTACAGTTATTTAGCTGACACGACGCCACATCCAAGTATGGCACAAAATTACTGCGCCCATGGCACTGGTAAACAGAATAGTTCCTTATCCATGTCTTCACCAATTGATGGAACGTACGACCATTATAATTCTGCAGGAAAATTTTTGCAACACCGCTTTCAGCTGTTTGTTCACACAAATGTAACGCTCAGGCTTATTAATACCCTTTGTAACCAATGACATTTACCTAAAAAAAACTCGACCCATTGGCATGATATGATCTGCGCAATTTTGTAGTCCCAACAGGGACTGCATGTGACATAATGTTATATCAAAAGGAGAAAAATATGTGGAGTCAAACAATTGCTTTAAACAATCATATAAATCATTTTATTAGAGACACATATAAACATAAATATGCAGGAAACAAGGTGCATCATGTAAAGACACATAGTACATAGTCCATAAACAAAAGATGAGGGCGCACAGTAATATACAACAATTGCATATTCATAGGATAAGCTGCATTGGTTCACTCATAGTTAATACATTTGATTTCTAGTGAGACAGCCATAGTAATCAAAATATAGACTGGCCGCTCACAAGGCCTATTGCAGCGTCCCATAAAGTGCATATGCTAAGGTAACTTCATACAAAAGTGCACAACAGATCAATTGAATAAGGTGCTAGTGCAGGATAAAAGATAGAAACCTCCATATCAGACTCCTTACGTACGTTTCGCTTTGCTTTAAACACGCATATGCTTCATCAGGAGGAGTGACAGTAAAGGGTAATGGTGGAGTTTTTATCTCAAGCACAAAGCGGCCACATGCTGCAGCGTGACCAATCGGAGCCCTACTAGCGGCGCATGCGCAGATGCAAGCCGGCGCCGGTGATGTCACTTCCGGCACGACGCCGATCCCGACACACAAACATCCGGCCGTCGCCAGGATTCTGCATAATCAGGAAGGCCATCAATAATGCGCCTCCATGGCAACCCAGAAGCGGCCGCAAACCGCGCATGCGCACAGGGTCCGATAATTCCCAGTATACCTTGATAGTCATCATGGCCAAATAGTCATATAATACAATGAAAAACACATCTGTTCTTTCATCCAATGGCGGTGTCATCATATTCAATGGTAGATGGGAGTTCAGATTATATATACAGCAGTATTTGTTGATACACTGTGGTGAGATAATCACTGTTAACATAAATAAAACCAATTAAAATCAACAGATAAAACATCCCAGATCATTTTTGATAAGGAGGATAAAAAAGAGAAAGAAAAAGAAAAAGAGAAAAATCAAGTTACATATATCCTTATCACATTGGGCTGAGAATCACAGTGAAGATAGAATTTTATCTGACCAAATATTTGTAAGATTCAGGAACCTCAAATTTCATTAGAGAAATGGAACGAAGCTGACGGCCTCATTCAATCCCTTGGGGGAAACTGTGTCTAAGGTTATAATCCATTTTAATTCCCGTTGGGACAGTATTTTCTGGAGGTCACCCCCCCCTAACTCCCCCATGTATCAGATTTATCCCTTTTATGTGTAAGGTCTTTACGCTACATCTATGGTGGTGGTAGAAATGACGGGGTAAAGTTTTGAGGGCCACAACCTCTTAAGTTTTAGCTTTTTTCGCAGCTAAAATGTCACGAACATGTTCACGAGCCCGGACCCTCAACTCCCTAGTTGCCAGACCAACATATATTTTGTTACCTCCACGTGTGGCATAGTACACAACATGTGTACTGCCACATGAGATGTAATGATTAATCTTATAAGTCCTTGAACCATCACTAGAGGTGAAGTCCGGGCTCTTGACCAGATTCGGACATGCACTGCAATCTCCACATGGGAAAAATCCTTTCCGTGGAGGGCCCACACCGAAAATCCTAGGTATCTTTGGTGCATAGTGACTATGCACCAAAATATCTTTTAGGTTTTGCGACCTTCTTGATGTCATCAAAGGATTCTCAGTGAGGACCCCCCTCAGGGATGGCTCCGACAACAGCACCGGCCAGTGTCTCCTTAAGATATCTCTCATCCTACCCCACTGCTGGTTATGTGTGGAAATAAACCGTACCTCGTTCTAATGTTCAGATGATTTCTTTTTGGGAGGGAGGAGGAGATCATCACATCTAGTCTGTCTTGCCCTGTCATAGCCCCTCTTTATAGTTCTACGGCTGTAACCTCGCTGTTTAAACCTACCACTCAAGTTCCTAGCCTGTTTCTGAAAGTCAGCCTCTGTGGAGCAGATCCGCCTCATCCTCAAGAATTGTCCAATCGGGATGGCCTTTATGGTTGACGGAGTATGGGCTGATGACGCATGTAGTAAAGCGTTCACCGACGTTTCTTTCCAATATACGTCGGTTTGTAATAATCCCTGTCCGTCAACCATAATTTTGATGTCCAAAAAATCAATTGTACTATTACTACATTTGTAAGTGAGTCTGATATTTAAATTATTCCGATTCAAATCATCCATGAATGATTTGAGCTGCTCTGCAGTGCCCTGCCACACCATAAGAATGTCATCTATATAGCGCATCCAGCACTGCACATGGGACGCCGCCCGCGCACCCCTGCACGCAAATATACTCCGCTCCCAGTGACCTAGGAACAGATTTGCGTACGAAGGTGCACAGGCCGCGCCCATGGCAGTGCTGCGCCTCTGAAGATAGAATTGATCTTTAAACGTAAAAAAGTTGTGCGACAGGACAAAGCAGAGTAGCTCAAGAATCAGCTCACACAAATGTGCATCCCGATTGGACTCCTCGAGGAAGAAGCGGACCGCCTCCACACCTGCACTGTGATCAATGCAGGTGTAGAGGGACTCCACATCGGCAGTGACTATAAGCATGTCTTTATCCACAAAGATCCCGTCGATCCTAGCAAGGGCGTCCGTAGTGTCTCGTACGTACGATGGCAAGGTCTCCACCGTAGGTTTCAGATAGAAATCTGTAAATCGGCATATCGGGTCACTCAGACCGTCAATCCCAGACACTATCGGATGCCCCGGTGGCTCGACGGGATCTTTGTGCATCTTTGGGAGCAAATAAAAGGTAGGTATTTTAGGGGCCTTTACCAGCAGGCCTTCCATGACTTTCTTTGTGATGATCCCCTCCTCCATTGCACCCATCAAGATCCTCTCTAAATCAAGAAAAAACGAATTAACAGGATTTCGATCCAGCCTCTGATAGACATTAATGTCCCTCAGTTGCCTGAAGGCCTCTTTCTCATATAATTTGCATGGCCAAATAACTATGTTGCCCCCTTTGTCCGCCGCCTTTATTACCACATCCTCCAAAGATTTTAATTCGGTAATGGCCTTTCTTTGTTCGTTGGTGAGGTTGTCAAATGACCTTCTTGTACTGAGTTTTTTAAAATCCTCCACCACCAATCTTGTAAAAATATCAATGGCCGGGCAGGCGGACAAAGGGGGAAACCTAGTTGATCTAGGCATCACAGTCTGGGGAAACCTACCTGGTTCACTAGGTGGTAGTTCATTCTCCAAATCCTCCAAAGCACCAAGGGTTTCCTGTTCTAAGCAGTCACCAATCTCTGGAGTATTCCTCATATGCAATTTCTTCAACAATAATTTGCGTGCAAATAGATGTACGTCTTTCATTGCTATGAAAAAATTAAAATAATTAGTTGGCACAAAAGTAAGGCCTTTAGACAGTACATCCACCTGCATAGGTGTCAGGACATGCTCCGAGAGATTAATAACTTGGAGACTGTTATCACAAGTTACCTTTCCCTTGGTTTTAGTGGGTTTAGAGACTGCAGGCGAGTCACTATCTGACGTGTATCCCCATTGGGTTGTCCTTATGATCCCGGAATCTCATCTTCAGATTCTCCTTGTGTCTCCTCTCCAGATGTCAAGGATACCACAGAAGGTGTTCTAGGTAAACCTGGTGCACCAGGTTTAGGATTATCAGGTTTCGGCCCATGGGGTGGTTTTTTCGGTTTACCTCGCTTATTCTTCCACCTGTAAACTCTGTGATTAGAGTAATTACTCTGATCCCGGTGGAATTTTTTCAATTTTCCCTCTTTGATCTCTTTCTCCCATTTAGTGATGTCTATTTCGATCTCATTTTCAAACTTGGTCAAAGCTTCCTTGGTGAGACCTTCTTTGATCTTTATCTGCAACTCATCCATCTCGTTTTCTAACAGGGTGATACTGGACTTATTGTCCTTAGACAGTAAGCCAATAAAACCCCTGGAACAAGTGTCTGCAATACCCTCCCACTGAGACTTAAAAGTCTCATCCTCAATGGGGTAGGCCGGAAATACCTGGACTCTAAGTCCACGGGGTATTAACCCCTTACTCAAATATCTTTCAAGGAAAGCATGATTCCACCATAACCTCGTCCGTTTTCTCAGGAGGTCCTTATATCTTACAATATTGTCAAGTTGATCCCCACTGAGATTCTGGCCCAGATTGTCACCCTTTTCCTTTAGAGTCTCGTCTAATTCAAGGATCCACGTACGGTCACGGGTCCTATAGTCCATACTGACCACTGGATTAACTGTGAACAACACAGAGAAACAGATTAAATATACATATTCCATATGGTTTTACTTTACTATACAGCTATCAGGTGATTGCCTGATTAGCTGAGCAACTCAACACAAGTGTTGAGTTGCTCAGCTAAACAGGCAATCACCTGATAGCTGTATAGTAAAGTAAAACCATATGGAATATGTATATTTAATGTGACATAATGTTACCTATGATACTATCCCACAAAACACCACTGCTCTATCAAGAGATATATACGCCACTGATACACATCGTTCAGTATGCATCTGCCACTGATGCCCCATTGGGCTGTGACAGATGCTAAATCAGGTGGAATTTACGTTTTCCCATCTTTGGGACCAAGCCAAGCAGAGGTACCCTTAAATATGTGAATGTGAGGTGTGAAAATGGCCCCTCCTCCTACCAGTCTCAATTTTTTTTTCTTTTACTTCAAAATAGATGTGATGTCACATGCCGCTTTGATTTTTGGAAAAAACTGATGTCTTGAATAATAAAATGGGATAAAAACAAAAACCCTTATGAAAAATCGTCTCGTAATAGAGATGGGCGAATCCTAAATTACTCGGACTCGCTAGACTGTAACGAGTCTGAGTCCAGGACTCGCTACTCGTTGCGAGTCTAGCGAGTCCAATGTAAATGAATGGGGAGGCGAGTATTGCAGCGATTCCTCTGCTGCCGGACCCTATAAGGGGTCTGGCAGCAGAGGAAAAACCTGCAAATCCCCATGTTATTCTTTTAAAGCCAACAGCAAAAAGCCGCTGGCTTTTAAAGAATAATAAAAAAAAAAAAAAAGATTGAAGGGGGGAGGGGGGAAGGGGGGTCAGGGGGGGTGAGGGGGGAGAGGGGGGGTGCACCGGCCCGGCCGGCTACTTACCCTGCCTCCGCCGCCGCTGCCGCCTCAGCCGCAGACTCGCTCCCCGACTCTCTCTGCTTCTGTTTCCGGAGATTCCCGAATGGTGACAAGAGCAGTGAATAAATTAACTTGCGTCACTGCTCGGGAATCTCCGGAGCAGAGCGAGTCTGGCTGACAGCAGAGTTCAGCTCAGGTCCTAATGCCCTGAGCTGAACCCTGACTGTTTAGTCAGTTCTCAGCTCTGCTACATCCCTGTCTGTCTAAGCACAGACAGGGAAGTAGCAGAGCTGAGATTGCGTTTTGGACTACGTCGGACGGAAGAGGATTTTTAAAATAAAGATGGAGTCCCTAATGGCTTTTTTGTTTTATTTTTAATAAAAAATTTTCTCTGTGTTTTTTTTTTTATATTGATTACTGGAAATTCATGGCGGTCATGTCTAATATTGGCGTGACCGCCATAAATTTCGGGCTTAGGGCCAGCTGATAATACAAAGCTGGCCCTAACCCCTTAATTACCCAGTGAGCCATTGCCACCAGGGCCACTGGAAGAGCGGGGTTCAGTGCCAGAGGATGGCGCTTCAATGAACGCGCCATCTTCTGGGGCGGCTGCGGGCTGCAATTTGCAGCGGGGGGTGCCCAGAAAGCTTGGGCCTCCCTGCGCTGCGGATTCCAGCCCCCAGCTGCTTAGCTGTACCTGGCTAGACATAGAAATTGCGTGGAGCCCCACGCATTTTTTTTTTTTATTATTTCATGAAATTCATGAAATAATAAAAAAAGGGGGCTCGCCTATATTCTTGTGTCCGGCCAGGTACAAATAGGCACCTGGGGGTTGGGGGCAGCCCGTCGCTGCCTGCTGGATCTGGCTGGTTCCAGAAATACGGTGAAGCCCACGTGAAATTTTTCTGAAAAATCCATAAAACAATCCTAAAAAAGGGACTGCCTCTTTATTAACCCCTCCACCATGGTCGAGGGGTTAGTAAAGATGCAATCCTTTTTTAGGATTGTTTTATAGATTTTTCAAAAAAAAAAATTACGTGGGCTTCGCCGTATTTTTGTAACCAGCCGGATCCAGCAGGCAGCGACGGGCTGCCCCCAACCCCCAGGTGCCTATTTGTACCTGGCCGGACACAAGAATATAGGCGAGCCCTTTTTTTTATTATTTCATGAATTTCATGAAATAATAAAAAAAAAAATGCGTGGGGCTCCGCGCAATTTCTATGTCTAGCCAGGTACAGCTAAGCAGCTGGGGGCTGGAATCCGCAGCGCAGGGATGCCCAAGCTTTCTGGGCACCCCCCGCTGCAAATTGCAGCCCGCAGCCGCCCCAGAAGATGGCGCATTCATTGAAGCGCCATCTTCTGGCGCTGAACCCCGCTCTTCCAGCGGCCCTGGTGGCATTGGCACGCTGGGTAATAAAGAGGTTAGGGCCAGCTTTTTATTATCAGCTGGCCCTAAGCCCGAAATTTATGGCGGTCACGCCAATATTAGACATGACCGCCATGAATTTCCAGTACTCAATATAAAAAAAAAACACAACACAGAGAAAATTTTTTTATTAAAAATAAAACAAAAAAGACATTAGAGACTCCATCTTTACTCCAAAAATCCTCTTCCGTCCGACGTAGTCCAAAAACGACATCTTCACTGCCACAACCCTGTGCATACATATACATATCTATGCACAGGGAGTGAGCAGGCTGAGAACTATCTCAGCTCTGCTACATCTCTGTGTAGGCGGGCTCTAGGACCCTGGAGCTGCCGCAGCCCGCAAGTCCCAGAGCCCAGCACACAGCACATAGCAGAAGCCGGAAGAGAGGTAAGGAGCATTTCTCCCCCCTCTCTTCCTTCGCTCCCTGCGGACTCGTTACTGACTGCGAGTAATCCCTGAGATTACTCGCAGTGTAACGAGTCGGGCGAATCCCTTACTACTCGGCGAGTACCGAGTAGTAACGAGTAGATTCGCCCATCCCTATCTCGTAACTACTTTGCAGCAACCCTATTGTAATGTTTTTAGCCAAGGGAACATCGCTGCCCTTCAACAGGGAACTAATCCCACAATCAAATGCTTCTTTATGCAAATCCCCATCTATGGGCGATTTCAGGCCCTAAGGTGCCGGTATGAACTGGGGATCTGCAGGTTCCATTTTTTTAGCACGGCTTTTAATGCTGCGAGCAACTTACATTCATTCCCAAGACCAGTGAAATTGAACTCACTGTTGGATGCTGTAACTGGCGACAACCCATGCAAGGAAATAAAATCCACGTGGGCCTGGCTCATTCCGTGGCACAATCCACCGGTCAACACTGCACATTCCACTCTCCTGAGCCGTCTTGACCTGCCTGAGCTGCAGGAACTCTCACCCGACGCGAATGGGAACCTCCAGCAAGATGACCTGGGCCTGCGCGATCTTCTGCTGCTCCTTGAATATCTAGGTGAATGATGATGGCAGTGCCTGTTGCTGGATGCCTTACTATGTACACGCTTTGCTCACCTGCTGGAAATTAATTGTGACCGCGATCTTGATGGATCTCTCTTGCGGCACCTGCGACACGCCGCCCTGGAGTTAAGTATTGACCCACCTCGTCTTGACACTCACACTCCTTTTACCCTGGTACACTAGCAAAGCGGTTTTAAGCATAGTTGCCTCATGGTTAATTGCTGCAATGTTCTTCACTGTTTCTACCCCTTACAATATTTGCCCCTTATCTGATGAATTCCCTATATTGAACTGTGATGCTGGAGGGATTAATAACTCCTTAACCGAGGAGGCAGTGTTTCTATTTCCCATTCTGGACTGTGCCTGCACTTCCCCAGAATTATTTGGAACCTGTGGTGTTGTTAAAGATGGCGCTTTAGGGAATGGAGGCATGAACGCGAACAGTGTGCTTTTTGCTACCATTGCCCACCCTGTGCTAGCCCCAGTCCCCTCCTCCTACGCTTAGGACCTGCTGCCACAGGACTTAGCCTCTGCGGTGGGCGCACAGATGCTGGGCCACTATCTGTATGAGGGATAAGTGTCTCCTGATTAATGATCACTGCATTAGTCTGTGCTGCTTCTGTGCCCTCCTGTGTTTGATTACTATTTCCTTTATTTCACTTTTAGGTGTTTTCTGTTACAGACGGCCCTCAAAGTGACTTCTAGTGTAATGCGGTCCCTAAAAAATTGGTTTTGTAAATTTTGATGTAAAAATGAGAAATTGCTGATACACTTTGAACTCTTCAAACCTTCCTAACAATTGTTTTCCAAAAATTGTGCTGATGTAAAATATCCATAGGGTAAATCTTATTAACTGCTTTGTATGACATTGCTCTCTGGATTCACAGAATAAAAATTAAAAGCTTGAAAATTGCAACATTTTCAAACTTTTCGTCAAATTTCCGTTCTTTTCACAAATAAATACAAAAATATTGTCCTAAATTTATCACTAACTTGAGGTCCAATATGTCACGAAAGGACAGTCTCAGAAT
The DNA here is from genome assembly GCA_033576535.1 of Allobates femoralis. Taxonomy (NCBI): domain Eukaryota; kingdom Metazoa; phylum Chordata; class Amphibia; order Anura; family Aromobatidae; genus Allobates; species Allobates femoralis. The sequence goes on along the minus strand of JARQOC010000008.1, from coordinate 109,738,715 downwards.
CACTGGGATCCATTGAGGCTCCAGAGATAATTCCTCATGAAGTGACACTGGTCAGAGTTGTAAATTTAGTATGGTCATTAAGGTGAAAATTGGCTCTGTCATTAAAGGTACCGTCACACGGGGAGATATCGCCAGCGATGTTGCCGGCAACTGAGGGGCGTGGCCAGGTTGCGGCGACATCGCCGGCGAATTGCCGCGTGTGACAGGGTGATAATCAGGCGATGAATCGCCTGAGTAACATCGCCAGGTTTCCTAACAATGTTCGGAAACCTGGCGATGTTGGTCAGGCGATCATGCCTGATCGCCCTGTGTAACGCAGCAACCTGCAATGTTGCGGGCGATTCCGCCTATCTCCAACATTGCGAGTTATCGCTCGCTGGGTTGCTGGGCAACCCAGCGAGCGATAGCTGTGGCAACTAGCCGGCGACATCGCCGGTAAGTTGCTCAGTCTGACATCTCCCCGGCGATGTTGTCAGGGATGCACGCTCCCGCGATCCCCGGCAACATCGCCGACGATATGTCCGTATGTGACGGTACCTTAAGGGGTTAAGAGGAGCATGTCCCTTTATGAATTTAGTGTATCTTCTCAGTGGTTTGCAACTGACTTAAATAGTATTTCTGATGTATTGTACTGGCAGTTTTGTTGAATTTGATGGGTAGCCATGCCCAGTCTCACCCTGGTCCCTCCCCAAATCCACTTATTTTGGCGGAGCTCCTTCAAACTGGCATGAAATCACCAAGATTTGCTAAAGTTTTGCACCACTCCGCATCACAGAACAAATATAGCGAAAACATTTTGCTGAAACACACTATATATGTCGGTCAAAATGACTTTTTTCTCAATTCTTGCCACAATTTTTGTGGGGAGAGGCTGTCTATAGACCTTACTTGCAGGTAATTTTTAACAAGGACTTTGAACATTTCTTCCTTGATGACAATCTTACACACATAAGCCATTGACCTTCAGCTAGAAGTAAAGGCCACTTCACACACACAGATATCTGAGTCCAATATCTGAACAGATCTCTGGTTGCAGTGAAATCATGGATACATTGCTCCATGTTGTACACAGCCACAAAATGGAGCAATGTATCCATGATTTCACTGCAACCAGAGATCTGTTCAGATATTGGATTCAGATATCTGTGTGTGTGAAGTGGCCTTAAGGCTCATCATTGATTACCTAAGATTTTGCATGTAAGGGTGGAAACACACTGTGTGAGATGCATACGAGTATCTTGCATGCATCTTCCATGACTCACCAGGAGTGGCCTCTGCCTCTCTGGAAGGGTGCACATCAGCTCATTGTGTTTCTATGCAGTTCCATGTTTGTGCCCTAAAAAGGTTTGTGGATTATCTATTTAAGGAGATCTGCCCTATTGAGAGATTGTATTTCAGGTTTCACTGCAGATGTTAGTAAAATGATATGACTCATTATAAATTAAAATTGTTGGCAAAAATATGATTATTAAAATTGTCATAAAGGATGGTAATTATTAGGTCCTTATACAGTAAATTGATTATTTATAGTACCGCAAACACATTTCAGTGTCACACGCTGCATGGATTAACATGTCAGTTCTTTCTACAATAAATGAATTATGTCAAATTTACTCAAAGGATTTAGTAAAATAGATCTGTCAAAACCAAAATGACACTGTGCATCTGTGCCTAGTCAAACCACTGAGATGCTAAAAGTGGATTAAAATGTTACACAAAAAAAGAAATAAATAGAATAGTGAAATGGAATATAAAAAGCTCACTCTATAATGAGCGGTTCACTGAAACCAACTGCAAAATCTAATTTAAAGAAGTCAATCAGCGGAAAAACATTATTGTAAAACAGATTATAGGGAACTAATACATTGATGAGTCCATTGCTATAATTCCCAGTTTATCTTCTATTCAATAAAATCTGAAATGGAGATTATTGTCTGATTTGTTTACAGTGGTGCACAAAAGTTTGTGAACCCTTCATCATTTTCCATATTTCATCATAAATTTGAAATAAAACTAAATCAGACATTCACTAGTGATGAGCAAGTGTAATCACTACTATTCACTGCACGCACAAATACTATGGTATTCGGGTTACTCTTTACATTATGAGTATTTGTGTACTTGCATCGCTATATTCAGATATGCTGTCGTACAGTTTTGGCGCCTGATTTGCAGCCACTAGACATACTGGGCTTCTGAACCAATCACAGCAATGCCACAGCATTACTATGATCGGATGGTCGGACAGAGTCATAGGGTCTGTAAAAGCCCTGCTGCCGCCATTTTGCGAACAATGTATATGTAGCCAGCATTGTAGTAGCACAGGCAGAAATCGAGCAGCTGCTAGGGAGAGTGTTTAGGCTTCTTTTGAACACAAAAGCCCTTTTCACGGCTATCTGCAGTGTATACTAGGACAGTGCAGTGTAGGGAGGGAGAGTTTCTTGAGAAGGGACAGAGTTTAAAGGGATCCTGTCACCTCCAAAAAGCCACCTAAGCTACAAAATCATGTCCCTGCAGCATCTTATCACTATTCTCACACTCCTTTGTCTCCTAAAAGCATCCTGTCAATGTACATAAAAACGATTTTATAGTCACTCGTTAGGCATTATAATTAGTAGGGGCTATATTCTTTAGCCCTCAGGGCGTGTTTGCTGGTGCCCTGTTCATCAGAAGATCACACCCTAATGGGCGTGATCATTTATTCATTTTATAGGCAGGCCCTCCCTGCTCTGCACAACGTTGGCCAGGCACGAATGACGCAAATCGCGTCATTTCCGGGATCAGGTGACATCAGTACACCCACACCGCTCTTTCGACTTCAAGCACTGCACATGCAGCGTCGTGGAGAGCAGGGAGGCCTGCCTAGAAAATGTATAAAAGATCACGCCCATTGGGGCGTGATCTTCTGACGAACAGGGCACCAGCAAACACGCCCTGAGGGCTAAAGAATATAGCCCTTACTAATTATAATGCCTAATGAGTGAATATAAAATCGGTTTTATGTACTTTGACAGGATGCTTTTAGGAGACAAAAGGAGTGTGAGATTAGTGATAATATGCTGCAGGGACATGATTTTGTAGCTAAGGTGGCTTTTTGGAGGTGACAGGATCCCTTTAAAGGACCCTGTCACTAGCTCCATAATACCAGAATATAATAGTTCTTTTCAGAGCTGAAACCACTGAACAAGCTCACAGTACAGGGAGGGAGAGATTAAACTGTTATTCCAGTGTCTATATTATAACAGCTTTTGTCAGAGGCAGAGCTCTTTTTTCCAGCACACAGAATAGTAGCATTTTTTGCTGCATCTATTTTAAAAGCACCAGTCCTTCTTCCCCCGCTATTTTTGGGGTCACAAGTTGGCTTGTGCCATCCGCATCAGCCACATTAATACGGTGCTAGTGCCCTTGCCAAATACAAAGCAGTACTACTAGCATTCTGTGCTGCCTGGTATGCTATACACACTGGTCCTTTTTCCCCAATATTTTGGGGGTCACATCTTGTATTGTGCCATCCACATCAGCCACATTAATACAGTGCTAGTTCGCTTGCTGAATACAAAGCATTACTATAACCATTTAGTGCTGCCTGGTATACTAAATGTACTTGCCTTTTTCCCCAATATTTTGGGGGTCACAGTTTGGCTTCAGCATCAGCCACATTAATACATTGCTAGTCCACTTGCTAAATACAAAGCAGTACTAGCACTTTTGGCTGCCTGGTGCAAAGTACTCACTGGTATTTTCTCCACAATATTTTTGGGGTCTCAGTTAGCTTGGCTTGGGCCATCAACATCTGTGAATATGCCATCAGAACCCAAAATGACAAAAAAGCCTGTTGTTAAGGGATAGAGACGTGTTTTCAGTGGTGCATGACAAGGCACTGAATCTGTGTTAGGTCAGAAGAAGCTTGATGCATCCTCTATATTTCTGGCAAAATTTCCTGGTCTAGAACATATATGTGTGAAAGCCAAAAGAGCGAGGGCAGATTCTGTGTTGAATGGCAGATAAGGCCTCTACGCATTTCTCAAGCAGCACCAAACTTCAAAGACCACACAGTCTACTGTTGATACACAGAACACTGACTAATCCAATACTCAACCTGGTCCTCTTTCCTCCCCCATCATCAGTCACAAGAGACATATGACCCCAAGCTTCGCTGGATATTTAGCACCAACACAGGGTAGTGGTCTGCCCACATTGAGAACTTGATCAACTGTTCCCAAGAGCACTCCTGCTGTGCCCCAAGTCAGGGCAAGGGGAAATTCAGCCACTGTCTGGAAGTTTTTTGCTGAAAGTCCTTCAGAGAAAAACATTGTAATCTGTTGGATCTGCCATACCGAGTTGAGCAGAGGCCAGATAAAAGGCAACTTGAGCACCACCAGTGTGTGAAATTAAATAGCGGCCAAGCACCCCAGTAAGTGGGCAAAACACCAGGGTACCAAATCTGTGTCTATGGGTCAAACCACTCCCATGTCGCCTGTGCTATGTCCTTCACAATCTGCTGTCCAGGAAGCAGGCACTCATACATCCTGCCAAAAAGCTGTGATTGCACAGACACAGCGAAAATCAACCAAATCTACTTCCTTGTCCCAGCAAAGCGTCCAGTTGTCTGTGCCTTATAGCTTGGAAAGAAAGCATAAATAACAAGCCACAGGCATAAATACTAAAATCAGACATTGCCAAATTGCTATCCATGGAGATGCTGCCGTTTAGTCTTATGGGAACACAGTGTTTCCGTGATCTTTTGGCTGTGGCTGCCCCACGATACAGTGTTTCCAGCTGCCACTATTTTGGCTGGTGTGCCGTCCTCGTGTTACACAAGCACGTGTTAAACAATCTCAATCGTGCTCTTACCAGTTCCTTAACAGGGAAGGTCCACCTAACAACAGACACATGGACAAGTTGCTGTGGACCGGGACGATACATTTCTGTCACAGCACACTGGGTGAACCTGATGGAGGGTGGGACAAGTCACAAACAGAAACATCATACATCCTACCCACACCAAGAATAGCAGACCCAACTTCTATCAGGGTTTCCATTTCATCATATGCCACTTCATCTCTTCCCTCCTCCTCCTTCTCCTCATCCTCTGCTGAATTACCCTCCCCATCACTGCCAATCTGGGAGTTGTGCAGCAACGCATTGGCAAAGCAGCAACACGCTATGCTGAAGCTGATCTGTTTAGGTCAGAAATCACACACTGCAGCAGAGCTGTGTCAAGGTATAGAAGAACAGACCATGCAGTGCATCTCCACGCTGCACCCCCAACTCTGGTTGGCCGTCTGCGATAATGGGCGTAACCTGGTGGCGGCTTGAAAGGTTGACAAGCTGGTACATGTGCCAGGCATGGCTCATGTGCTGAACCTAGTTGTTCAGAAATTTCTCAAAACATACCCTGACTTGCCGTACCTACTTGAGAAGGTGCGCCGTATTAGTGCCTATTCCTGCCATTCCTCTACCGCTTTGACTGCTCTTTCAGAGCTGCAAAAGTGCTTGAATTTGCCAAGTCTCTGAATCATTTGCAACCTGCCCATGCGATGGAACGCAACATACCAGTGCATGTCAATGAATTAGCATATCATCAAAAAGTTAATTTTTTTCAGTAATTCAATACAAAAAGTGAAACCCATATATCATGTGGAGTCATTGCAAACAGAGTGATCTATTTAAAGTGTTTATTTATGTTAATGTTGATGATCATATCTTACAGCCAATGAAAACCCAAAGGTCATTATCTCAGAAAATTAAAGGAGCGAGGATGAAGGATTAAAAACCACGCTGCCGTATTCCACGAGACATCAAAGGGTGAATATAATTTTGATTTATTAGTCAACGCATTTCAGGGCTCCCTAAACATCCTGACACATGGCAATATGATATTGGTTTGCCCTGAGAAAGGGGCCAGGGAGCCCTGAAACATGTTGACTAATTAATTGATATTATACTCACCCTTTGATGTCACATGGAATATGCCAGCCATGAGATGCTTTCATAGTGGTTTGTAGTGGTTGTAACCACACAAGGTAAGCCTCTGATACCTATTTAGGTAATATTTTATCTCTCACACTCTTCATCATCCTTCTGTCACGTGCTTAGATGGCGCTGACATTGTTGGATGCTGCTGTGTATGTGGTTTGTCTTTAAGAGCTGCATGGTTACTCGAGCCATCATAGCAAAAGGGACCGGACCCCGTTATATTACAGTACTTTACAATATATTACTTTACTCATATCTCTCCACTGTTAGCCTTGTGCTACCTCTGACTGTGCTTATAGGTTTATGGGGTCTTATCATAGGCATAACATACACATGGGCAGTGTTTACCTTGAACCATTGTTGAACATGACACTCCTTTGTCTTTATGTAAATTGTATATGACTTGTATGACTCCACTAGTCCGATTGTGTATTATTTATATTTTTTGTATTTTTTTTTTGTTAAATACCTGATTAATAAACAAAGATTTACCCAAAAAAAAGTTGACAAGAGCTGCATGGTTGATGGTTGTGAAGGTCCTTGCCTCCTGTGGTGTGCTCCAGAACTGCAGTCACTATTATGTTTAATTGCTGGTTCAGGAGTTAATGTGTGACTCACCTGGAATCCCCTCCCCCTGGCTTTAAATAGCCTTCCCTCTCCTCTGTCAGGTGCTGCTGCTCAGAGCTATGTTCTCTAGGTCTTGGTGCTGTGCAGTGCTGATGCTTAGCTGCTGAGTTAAAGTCTTTCCTTGGGAGAAGCTGTGATTCCTGACCCATGGGTGGAGGTAGGGGCCCTCAGCCTAGGGCTAATCAGGAGTTTTAGGGTACAGGGTGGCGGCTCGGAACTCCACACCATCAGAGGTACCTCTGAGATCAGGGAGAGCCAGGGACCCCAGCATCAGGGTCAGATTAGGCTCTCCTGACCCCCTTTTGCCCAATTCACCTACCTGTTACCTGATTCCCTTATCTCCCAAGCGTGACACCTTCCTACTTTAATTTTCTGAGATAATGACTTTCGGATTTTCATTGGCTGTAGGCCATAATCATCAATATTAAAAGAAATAAACACTTGAAATAGATCACTCTGTTTGTAATGACTCTATATATTTTATTTGTTTACATTTATGCATTGAATTACTGAAATAAATTAACTTTTTGATGATATTCTAAGTTATTGAGATGCACCTGTGTCATATATTGGCGAGGATTAGTGAGCAGCAGAGGGCAGCAGCTGAATACTAGCTTCAACATGCCAATCAGACTGAGAGTCAGCCACCACACATAACAATTGTTGAATGGGTGTGAATCGCTGACATTTGTGAGGTTCTTGAGATCTTTGAGTACTGCACCAAGCTTGAGCGGTGATCAGGCTATTATCAGCATAACCATCCCGCTGCTATGTCTGTTGAAACAATCACTGCATAATCTCAAAGTGGAAGCTTTGAGTACCCAGCATGTGGCTATGGAGCCAGATTTCCCAATAGGTGAAACAACCCAACCAAGCCAATATTATAAGGCAACATTGGGTGATGATGAGGAAGATGAGGAGGATGAGGAAAGAGAGATGACTTACTTTTTTGTGCTACCGAGGGGACTCCCAACCAGAGCTTCATGTCTTTCCAGCATGGATGAGCTGGAGAGGAGGAGGTGTAGGAGGAGGAGATAAGTCAGTGTGTGGAGAGGATGGGTATTGTTCTTCCTGGTGGGGAGACAGAACCTTTGCCTGTTTTCAGCTTGGGCCACATGGCACCGTTCATGTGTAGGTGTCTGTGGCAAGTCCCTCACGTGTACACATTTTATCCATCAACCTATGCGGGTTGGCCACCCATGGTACAATCAAAATTATCCCCATAAGGGAAAAGAACGATCATATGGTCATTTGTATGAAAATATTAATTTTTATTATTATTCAAAAAAGACTACACAGTACAGGGGGTGAGAGTAAGGTAGTAATTCCACAGATACAAATAGTTATAAAAATTTATTATACCATATGCATACTTCCATATTTATAAACATTTATTTATCAATATATCAAGAGTATACATACTTCTATTTAGGGTATTGAACCTCACAGTTTTTGATAGATGTCCAAACAAGGGGGACCTTCATACTTCACTGTAGTATATTATATATCTCCATAAAACCATAGTTTCTGAATTTTTATAAAAATATATATATTTTTTCATAATTATGTAGATACAAGTGGGGTCAAAATTGGCATTTATTATTGTGATGTCATACATATTTTACTCCCATTCTCATATCATATAGATAAAATTGTCTACATATAATTAAGGTAAATGTCCAGTGTATATTATCACGTGCAGACAACAATCTATATTATTCCTCAGAATTCTAAAAGGAAGATATTAAATATCATAGTGTGAGAGTATCATATGTATCACATATAACCACTGTTTAAAGTGCAGCTGTGTGGCCCATATGTAATCCAGAGTCTCAAACAACACAGGCACTGCACAAGAAAAGCCTCTCAAGAGAGGACATGTGCTGCAGCCATCTCCCGAGCCATACAGGCTCCAATATACTCTACAGTTAGGAAAGTCAATAAGGTTATTCAATCAAGGTACAATACCTGTTTAGATTAAAGATAGTATCAGGCGTGCGCCCTTATGCGCATTTCAGATTACTCCTTCGTCAGAGGTCATGATGGTACAAGAAGCATCTTCCTTCTCTCCTTTTGGAATCACCAAAGGGTTGTACAATGAAATCCTTCAAGAGGGCCATTGAAGATCAGTTACTGAAATCATCACCCTCAGACAACACTGGTGGCCGAGGTACTGGCTCGTTTCAACACCAAGGATTAATGGGGACAGACACAAACACCAGGTCCACCAGGCCTATACACCTCCTAAAACCACCTTGTGAAGAAGGTCCTATGCACTGTCGAAACGCATTGTGGAGCTTGCAGGAGGATTAATAATAAAGGTTTGATAACTTTTTCCTCAATATATTTTATACTGTCTTCCTTATCGCTCCTGAACAGAGTTCTACATTTTTTTCCATTCACCAGGTCCAAAAAGGTAGAGGGAAAACTGGGCCACTTTCAATAAACTAACAGCAAGGGCTATCTGTGCCTGTAACAATGCCAAGGAGGGAGAAGTTGCACAAAAAGGTCAAGGGGTACTTAAGTGACCATACCTGCATCCTTTCTGATGTTTCAGTTCCCTTTAATTATTGGGTGTCAAAGCTGAATTCTTGGCCTGACCTCTCTTGGTATGCTTTGGAGGTGCTGGCCTGCCAGGCTGCTTCTGTGATGTTAGAGCGTGTTTTCAGTTCTGTTGGGGCAATCATCACTGATTGGTGAACATGCTTCTACATGGAAAATGCAGACAGACTTACTCTGATTAAATTCAACAAGGACTGGATTTCTCCACAGTTTTTAATCCCTCCAGATGAGAGCAAGCCAACCTAAATTCTCCAAAAATGTTGATTTAGACTACTGCTGTCAATGTGCACCCCTTCTTATAGAAACCTGTTTCCTTCCTTCGTCAACCGTGACACAGCCCATATGGCTAATTTTTATAAACACAATGTACATTGTGTAGTGGACAAATCAGGAAAGTACTCCTTCTCCAGCCTAACTACTATGAGTAATTAGAGTCCATTACAATGGTGTCTCCCTGCACCAACCTTGACTCAGCCCCTAAGGCTAATTTTTGAGAACACAATGCACATTGTGCGTTGGACAAGCCAGGACAGTACTCCTACTCTAGCCAAACTAATATTTGTCATTGGAGGCCCCTGTCATGGGTTATGCCACATTGTGACTGAGATAGGGGATACATATTAAATAGAAATGTACTGTTGTCAAGTACCATAGTTGGCAACATGCCTGGGTTGTGCCCCATTGTGACTGAGGTAGGGGACACATATTGAATTGCATTTTACGCTGACTGTTGATGACCAAATGATGGCCCTTTGAAAATTTGAATTGAGGGCCACAACTACTACAGTAGTCTTATGTAGATATGGTTTGTCATGGTATCATCCTGCGTTTATAGCACAGCCCTCAGGAGTAATTTTTGGGAATTCGAGGCATATTCTGCAGTAGATCAAGTACTAGAGTATCAACAAGTCTTCTCTTCCTATATAATCTTGGGAATATTGGCAATCGAAATCTCTGAGCCATTTTTAGGAGGTTCTCCAACTCCAACCCTCCTGCTCCGCTGCTCATAATAGGCAGCTACTCCTTGGGCTCCGCTGTAATTCCAGATCCCTGTATAGGGGTAAAGGATCTCGGGGTTTATCCGGGTGCTGCTTTACCAGCAGCTCAACCTCACAGCGGACAGTTGTCAAAGTGGGACCCAAAATGCTTGGGCCTTACCATGCTGACAATTCCAACCCCCAGCCGTCTGGCGAAGCCCACACTTTTTTTTTAATTACTAATTAAATAATTTAACAAATAATAATGGGTTTCTCTGTATTTTGAATTCCAGCCAAGGGAAAGCAAGGCAACTGGGTTGGCAGCCCATAGCTGTCCACTTTATCTGCACTGGGAATCAAAAATACAGTAAAGCGCTACGCAAAATTTTTTTAAGTATTTATTTTTACAGTACTTTGATGTCAGCCAATGGGTGAGGGGCAAAACAGCCAATCACAGATGCTGTCACAGACAATGGACATTTGTGATTGGCTGCTGAATTAACCTGGAACCAGTCCATACATTCTAGCATCTAGAATGTATGGGCAGTTTCCGGATTACTCCAACATCCAATCATAGATGCCCATTATCTGTGACATCATCTGTTATTGGCTGTTGTGCACCTCTGCAGTGAATATCCCAGAAGGTAATGAGTGGCCCAGAAATACAATTGGTAAGTATGATGCTGCAGTTTAATAACTATTTGCTTTCTTTTTACAGCCCCCCACCTCCGAACCCAAACTGTAACACGGATTTTCCAGGAAAGTCCGTGTTCGGGATCTGTGCCTGAACACTAGTTTTTCGGAATGGACCCAAAAACTTCACAGTTCAGGTTCCCCATCACTATTTATAAGCAATATAATGGAGTTCTTGAATTGGGTAATTATGATCCAGTCATTGTGGTGTGAACAATGTTCCAAAACTAATAACCAAACCACTCATTATTGATATGCACGTGAGCTTGTATAGTTATCACTGCAGGAATTACACAGCTGATCTGATAACCCTACTTTCCATTTACAATTCAAAGTACGGTAAGTGGATTTCAAATTAAATTCTACTGTAATAGTCACTATGAATTTTACAGAGCTTAACACTTGGACTATTGGACTATTCCTATTACCTGAAACCATCCAAAAAAATGTATCACAGTAAATGAAGCCCTAAATGTATTTTAAATGCGTCTAGATATTCAGCCTGAAAAGAAATATATTTTTACCGAATATTATTATCTATGCAATAAAAATTAATGAGGAACTTTACACTCAAAGGCAAATAAAATTTTAACACGTTAGAAAAGAAGATTTCCAGGGTTTAAATTCTGACAATTTTGAGGAAAATTATATATCACACATTTGCAAAAACATAATAGGTCATATCTATTATAAACCCACTCTAGCTATTTCTATCATTAGTAATAGTTCAAGGGAGGGAAACAGATGGTTTTCTCCTGCATGTGAGCGAGAACAAATTCCAAGTCTGTATTTGGAATGAATGAGTCACTTTTGAGCATTAGGATACATGACTGAATCAAGAACAGCCTCACAGGTGTCAAACTAAATTTGAAAAGAATATAATTTCTTTCCACCCGCCCACCGCTATTAAAATTGTACATATTATAGGAAAATTTCATTTTCTGCAAATGTTCTTGGTTTAAAATTGCATTTCTTGGATAAAAAGATCATTGAACCCATTAGTAAAGGGTTATTATCGCATATTAAGACTTCAGTGATTCCACAGCTGCAGTTTATTTGGAGGCCGCTGATCATGGTCCAGGTGTACGGGCACCACAGCTCTCTAGATTCTAGGGCAATAGGCAGCTAAAATAACTCAGGTGCATGGCCTTGCAGGTGGACAGTATAGCATATGTCCCAGAATGAAGGTATATTGTAATTTTTTTAAGAAAATATGTATAAAGGCACTAATTGAAACTTAAAGGGAACCAACCACCAAGATTTATCCACCTTTAACCAATGCAGCAGGTGACTGACGTGTGCAGCATGACATCACTAATTGAGTTTTTGTTTTTTTATTCCTCCCCTGTGGGCTTGTCTTTTTGCTGTAAGCTGAACCCCTCCCCCTCTCTCTCATCCAGACTCATGCAGGAAGAAGGGGGGTTGGCTTACAGCTGAAGGACAAGCCCATAGGGGAGGAATAAAGAACATAAACCAAAATTGTGATGTCATGCTGCACACATCAATCACCTCCTGCACTGGTTTACAAGTATTTAAATCCTGGTGGTTGGTCCCCTTAAAACTCTTGGCAATGTGTTGTAGATGTATGAAAAAAACTCATAATCACTAAATGGAGTGAGCTCAAAATCTGAGGCCACTTCATAAAGCCTGGTTGTGTTATACGGTTGACACCTAAAAGTGGTTCAAGCTACATGAGAGACTATCATTGTTGTGAAGCCAGAACCAATAGGCTGAAGTAAATTTTTCTCAATATTAATATTAACATTAAAAGAAATCTGTCAGCATTTTTTGCTAAGTAATCTGAGGACATCAGACTGTGGTGGTTAAAACACAGAATTCAACCATTTGTCACATACTTTCCCCTGCTCTGTTGTTTACTTAAGCCAAGTTCTTCATCACTAGGATATTATCATTACTATGACTTGTTGGCTTGTGCTATGGTGTCCATTTCCACCCCTTGTTGTGATCAGCTCATTGTCTATAGACATTGTATACAGAGCCTGGTATGTGTTGGGCAGCTTTCTCAGCTCTGTTGCATTAATAAATCTAAAAGCTCTGATTGCTGATTGTTTCACAAATGCTTAACTCAGTAAACTAATTGATTAATCATTGTATTTAGAATGAAGGGATACAAGAAACTAATCTGTTGCCGGCGCTCCCGTGAGTCATGTAGTGCATTTAATAGACTTGTAACAAAAATATATAAGCTTCACATACAATGTAAAAACAACGCATTTCAGCTTGAATAAAGCAAAAACCTTCATCAGGTTATTTATACATCCCAGGGATGTGTAAGTGCACTACATGACTCCCAGGAGCGCCGTCAACAGATTGGTTTCTTGTATCCCTTCACTCTAACCTGGGCATGACTGAGGATCGCCCCCTGGCCCAGGAACTGTATAGCAGACTGAGATACTAGGGCATTGGTTGGGATCTCCTCCCAAGGTCAATACACGGTTTCTTCCACCCAAATTTTGGTGAGGGCATCAGCTTTGTACCTTTTAATTTCTTATCCTTTTTTTTTTACTGCGCTTAGATCTTGCATGCATTGTCCTCTTTATTTATCACTATCCTCATGGTATCATATGAAAATCATTGTATTTAGAGTTTAATGCCTTCCTCATGAAGCTCTCAGATGAGATACAGCAAAAAGCGGTAGGGATTTGTTGTCCTAATTCATCCAAAGAGAAAGAAACAAAACAGGAGGAAGCTCCTGATTGGAGCCGCTGTCAATACAGTATAAAGACAATGGATCAAGTACAATAGACATTAGATTATAGAAATAAGTATCACCATCCAATCTCCCAAGTCCACAGTCTCCCAGTTGTTCACATAAATATTCCTTAAAGTAAATATTGCTGTTTTAGGGAATACAGGTGGAATTTTTCTCCACCCTGATGCTCATTTCGCACTGGTTTCATTCGAAGGGAAACACACATCGGGGTAGAGGAACACACTGCTTGTTTTCCCTAAAACAGCACTATGCACTTTAAGGTAATGGAGCAAGACAGGGATATGGGTGATTATAGTACTCACCTTTAAGGGTTGTGTAAGGCTGGGGTCACACTTGCAGCACAATTTTGAAATCCTGATCCGGTTTTGAGCTGTCAAAAAGCTCAAAACCGGATCAGGAACCGCTCCCCATAGGAGCCCATTTTAGTAACCGGATTGCACTAATTGCGGATCTGCATCCTGCGGTAACAATCATGCAGGCTGAAGTTTTCACAGCGGTATACCAGCCACAGCAGATTTGTTGTAATGGGCTCCTATGGGAGCCCATGCGGCGGCCACAAGGCATATGTGAATGCCTGCGGCAGCCGGCGGCTTTGTTCATCCCTGCTGCCGCATGGGATGTACAAAGGGTTAAATAATAATATTGAATGTGGGCAACATGTCTCTAGGGGTGTCCACCCCCTAGAGACATGCTGTCCACACAGGACGACATGTCAGGGGTTAACTTAGCTGTTAACCCCATCGCCGGATACAGCATCAGTACCACTATGCTACGCAATTAGCGTAAGTATTTTACAGTACCGCATCCTCAATGAGTAGCTGTCTGTGGTGCTTACGCAATTTGTGTAGCATACTGGCTGCTCTTCAGGGTCCTGATCACTAGTACAGTAGTTCTATGGGCACTGCACACCCATAGAACTACTGTATATTAGATAAGGACCTTGGAGAGCAGCCAGTATCCTACGCAAATTGCGTACTACATAGAGGATGCTGTACTGTAAAATGCTTACGGACATTGAATAGCATAGTGGTCCTGATGCTGGAGGCGGTGGCTTGTAATAGAAAGAATAAATGAAAGCCAACAATAGCGGCGATGAGGTTAACAGTCACATTATCTCCTGACATGCCATCGTGTGTGGACAGCATGTCTCTAGGGGGGGTGGGCACTCTCCAGAGACATGTTGCTCACATAGTAAATTAATATTTAACCCTTTGCTCATCCCTGCTGCAGCAGGGATGTGCAAAGGATTAATGTAGTTAAAAGATGTGGGCAACATGTCTGTTGGGAGTGCCCACCCTCCTTACAGACATGTTGTCCCATTAGGTGGGCACAGCAAGGGTTAAATGGCATTAATTTTCAATTTGCGGCTATTACCGGCTTTTATTAAAACTAAATGTTCGGCGGCTATTATCATTGAAGCAGATACAGTACGTAAGTGCATACTGTATCTGCTTCAATGCTAATAGCCGCCGCCAAGCATTTAATTTTAATAAAAGCCAGTAATAGCCGCAAATTGTGAATTAATGCCATTTAACCCCTGCTGTGCCCACCTAATGGACAACATGTCTGTAGGGAGAGTGGGCACTCCCTACAGACATGTTGCTCACATCTTTTAACTACATTAATCCTTTGTTCATCCCTGCGGCAGGGATGCAGGGATGAGCAAAGGGTTAAATATTAATTTACCATGTGGGCAACATGTCTCTGGGCAGTGCCTACCCCCCTAGAGACATGCTGTCCACACAGGTAACAAAGTATCCGGCAACCGGATTGCACATTCAGAGCAATCGGTTGCCGAATTCTGGTTTAGGAACAACTTTTGTTCCTAAAATGTGTGTGAAAGCAATTGCAGTTACCGCATGCAAATCTGGATGCGGTAACGGCAATTGCAATTCTAAATGTGACCCTAGCCTAAGACACAAAACCTGTAGAAGCCTGATCTGCCATAGCGGCAGCCCCATGGATGGACTAGACAATTGCTTATACTCTCCGGATGAGAGATCCATAGAGTATAGGCAATTTTTTTTTATTCACACCAATGTGTATCGGTGCAGGACCGGTGCTTTTCTCAAGGTTTAAAAACAAGTGACACTGTAATCAGGCTCTCTTTCCCTATATCACTGTGCTTTCTAATTTACAGTAAAAACCTGATCACAGATTCCCTGAAACGCTTTCACGACATGCACTGTATACGTAAAGTGCAGGTTGGTGGCTGTTGAGCTCACCCCATATATGTTAGATAATGGCTGTGTGTTATAGCCCGGACCTTTCTCTAACAATAGCTGGTGGGGTGGAGCAGCATCAACAGCGCACCAGCAAAGGGGTGCACCATCTTATACGCCCATCGGCGTGCCTGTGATCTAGCTCTGAGACGCTATGACAGGAGGGGGTCTGGTTGTCATTACAGAGCTCCTCTGAAACTCAGCCTGTGGCCAGACTTCAAAGAAGACTGTGATTTTACTGTAGTATTGCTATATGTAGCACAAGCGATCAGATGATCGCACATTGAAGTCCTCCGAAGGCTAATAATAAATACAATGAAAGGTAAAAAAAATGTAAAAAAAAATCTGAACCTCCCAAAAAGTTTAAATCACCTCCTTTTCATCAATTGAAAAGAAAGACAATAAAAAATAAACAAATGTAAAATTACTGTGTTCACAAAAGTCTGATCTATCAAAATATAAAAATAATAACCCTGACCAGCAAAACACCAAAAGCATTCAATTCAAAAACACCAAAGTTAATTTTTTTGGTCTCTGTAAACCCAATAATAAATAACATAACAAGCAATCAAAATATTATGCCTGTCCCAAAATTATATAACTTAAAACATTGTCTTGCTTTGCAAAAAAAGAGCCATCACATAGCTCTAAAAAATGACTGAAAAATGAAAATGTTACTGTCTTTGGAAAATAGCGATAACCCACCAAGTTTTTTTTTTCAAATTTCTGAATTTTTTCCTCACTAAAATAGTAAAATAACTTGACATGTTTGATATCCTCATAATTGCAATGATATAAGAAGTACGGCAGCACTCATCAGTCCTGGATAAAAACTCTTGACTTTATTCCAACAAAATCATTGCGGTTCATGGCTATAGTACAAGGGTTGTGGGAGGGAGGATGGGGTCTTCAGTAACGACGGACCGGTCCATTCTCCCCCCCCCCCACACATCCCCGGTACTATAGCCTGTGAACTGCAATGATTTTGTTGGAATAAAGTCAAGAGTTTTGTTTTTTTTTCAAATTCTTTATTTTATATTTTAAACTCAGAAAAGAAAACCGTGTACACAGAGACACATATCAAAACTATTAGTGAAGCAGTTATAGTCACTGAAATACACAGACAAATTACAGTGAAAGTAGATTTAGCAGTTTCCCCGAAACAGACCGGGGCCAATATAACTTAGAACAAAACAAACAAAACAAAACAAAACCTTCCCATTATAGAGGAAAATCAGAGATGTTGCCCACATCTCGAAAAATTCGACAATTTTTGCAGGTCACCGGACTTAAGTGTGCTATAGAGAGATCTGAAGCGCCCTAATCTTAGTCTAAATGGCACTACACTGGTCAATCTCGTTTTTAATCTTCCTGCGCCCATAACTCCTGTGGTTATAGACCTCTTCTTCTATCCCTACTGTGCTTCCCCAATTCCCTGTATCTACGGTGTGATGTCGTTTAGATATTTTGTCCATGGTGTCCAGATCTTCTTAAACTTATCATGGGTCAGAGAGTCCCAGCTCGTCAATTCCTCCAGCCTAAACAGATCTCTTATTTTACCTTTCCATTCTTCCAATGTCGGTGGGTTATGCTGCTTCCACTTAAGGGCTATGAGTTGTTTTGCCACCCCCAAAATCAAAGGGGCCAACTCATGTTTCTTGGGGCGGAAATTATCCGTAGGAAGGGACAAGATCACCTCCGCAGCTGACAAATCTGTCTCTATTAATTAAAGTGAGCGTATAACCCCCATAACCCCAGACCAGAAGCCACGAATGGCCGGACAAAACCAGAAGGTATGGGATAAAGTGCCTCGCTCTTTCTCACATTGAGGGGAGCTAACGAGTCCCAAGTTATACAGCTTGTCCGGTGTGTAGTACCACCGTGAGAGCAGTTTATATGCCATCTCTTGTGATACCACGCACCGTGAGAAACCATGTGCATTGAGGCACACTCTTCGTCTATCTAGTGCAGAAAGAGTGATGTTCAGTTCAGTCTCCCAAGAGTGTAGGAATAACGGTGTGGTGTTGTCTGTGGTACTCGTGAGATTAGAGTAGAGTTTAGATACAATTTTTGGAACAGGGTGAGTGACCTTCATTAGGATCTCCAACCAAAGCCACTTGGTGTGGGGCTGGGGCAATTTAGAGGTCAGTTTCAAGTAATGGGCAACATGAAGGCGTTGTAAATGGTTAAGGGGGCGTTTCCTCGCCTCCAACGGCCAGCCGTTAGCACACGGTATTTTTCCTTGTAGCAGGTGTGAGATAGGTTTGTGTGGCAGGGAGGACCACAGGTCGTAAGGATCCGTGAAGTCCGGGTCAAAGAGATAAGGTATTAGTCCTATTGGGATTTTATCTAGAAAATTGCATGTTGGGAAGCGGAGTGGAATCAGTGTACGTCTAGCTTGTAGGGTAGCGAAGAGAATATCCCCCAATCCTTCTGTCGGAAGAGAACAGTCCGTCCATAAATATTTCGCTGCATGTTTTCCCAAGATTTGCATCTCAATGTGTGAGACATGGTCCGCATCCAGCCATCTTATTAATTTCAGCCAGTTAGCCAAAAGGATGGCCTGGTGATAGAGAGTTAGATTAGGCAGGCCTGCGCCTCCCTCGCATTTCGGGCGCATTAATAGATTCAGAGGTAATCTGGCCTTTTTGTATTTCCACACAAATTTGCTAATTGATTGGTTAAGAGAGCGAATAAAGGAGGCTGGGAGTCGGATTGGGACCATGTTCATCACATAAAATACCTTGGGAAAAACATAGGGCTTAAACACATTAACCCTACCGAGCCATGACAGGAGCGGGGTATCATATGAACGTAGAAGAGTTTCTATTTGTTGTATCAGTGGGGAGAAGTTATGTTGGAAAAGCGTATTAGGGTCGTCCGTTAAGTATATCCCAAGATTTTATGGGGTTGCCATTTGAAGGGAGCTAGGTCCTTCAGGATCTGTACATCTTCTATGGGTGCAGATATATTCAGTGCTTCTGATTTGTTCAGGTTAATCCTGAAATCTCATCCTCTATGCTTGTACTGTACAACAGATCAAATATAGATATTCCATATGGTTTTTGAATAAATACAGCTATCAGGGGATCCCCAATTAGCTGAACAGCTCAAACACATAACATGCTATGCATCAAAAGGAGAAAAAATGTGGAGCCAAAGTTTACTTTTTTTGCATTTATAAAATATCATTTATTGTGGAGACAAGGTAGAACATTACATAAAGATTAGTGAATTCTACAACATGAATCCATCCATCAAGTAAGGTGCTAGTGCAGGAAAAGAAAGAGGCAACCCTCTATATCAGACTCCTTACGTACGTTTAATTCACTAATGTTTATGTATGCACCTTATGGGATGTTGTAATAGGCTAGCTGCCAGTCTGGATTTGATGGATTAATATGGCAGTTTTTATTCAGTCCTCTTGGACAATGTATGGAATTAGATTGTGAATCATCCTGTGACTGTATACTATGATGAACTGATGTCATGTAAACCCATCTTATATGTAATGTAATGTGTTATGTGCTATGGAAGCTAGTTATGTGCTAGTTTCCATTTTTCCTGCACAAAGTGTTCTACCTTGTCTCCACAATTAATTATATTTTATAAATGCAAAAAAAGTAAACTTTGGCTCCACATTTTTTCTCCTTTTGATGTATTGTACTGAACAAAGCAGCATTTTGGACGCAGCGTAGATACACTGTGTCCAAAACGCTGCGTTTCCTGATCGTGAATATGCACCCTCAAGGTTCGGTTCAAGTGTAAAGATGTTCGTACCCATGGAAATTAGGGTTTGAATGGTACCTGAACATGACCCAAACCTCATTTGAAGTCACTGATTGGCAGTTTGGCGCTCCACCAAATTGCAGTCAGCCATAAGCAAGCCACTTCCGGGGGAAGGAGGCTGGGGATTTTTCATTTTTTTCTTTTACATCAAAACTACAGCCAATAACTCTGTTTTTACTACCAGCGCAGCTGATCAAACACTGCAGGCGGCTCACGCTGGTCCAAGCACCAAGTGTACCTGAGCTCAGTAAGGCTCGCTCCAGTGATTTTCATATGTAAGGCTGGGGTCACAGTTGACATGAGTTTTTTTTAGTGATTTAACAAAACTCATGCGTTTTTTCATGTCAGCATGAGTTTTCTAAGATGTGTGATGGCTCCCTGCGTTTTTGGCTGCGTTTTTAAATCTGCACCAAAAAATAGTGCATGTACTATTTTTTGGTGCGTTTTTATAACATGGCCCCTATGGAAAATGCATGCAAAAACGCATGTACAATTACCGTATATACTCGTGTATAAGCCGACCCGTGTATAAGCCGACCCCCTACTTTTGCCCCCAAAACCTGGGAAAACCTATTGACTCGTGTATAAGCTGAGGGTGGACCCCAGCACAGGTGTACAGCCCCCAGCAGTGTGGTATACAGGCCCCCCAATGGTAGTATACAGCAGCCTCCCCAGTGGCATATACAGGCCCCAGTAGTATATACAGCAACCCCAGTGGTATACAGCAGCCTCCCCAGTGGTATATACAGACCCCACCAGTATATACAGCAGCCCCAGTGGTATATACAGCAGCCCCAGTGGTATATACAGCAGCCCCAGTGGTATATACAGCAGCCCCAGTGGTATATACAGCAGCCCCAGTGGTATACAGGCCTCAGCAGTATATACAGCAGCCCCCAGGGGTTATACAGCACCCCCCAGGGGTTATACAGCACCCCCCAGGGGTTATACAGCGGCCCCCTGGGGGTACCCAGCAGCCCTCAGGGGTTACCCAGCAGCCCTCAGGGGGTACCCAGCAGCCCCCTGGGGGTACCAACAGCCCCCTGGGGTACCAACAGCCCCCAGGGGGTACCCAGCAGCCCCCAGGGGGTACCCAGCAGCCCCCTGGGGGTACCAACAGCCCCCTGGGGGTACCAACAGCC
The DNA here is from genome assembly GCA_033576535.1 of Allobates femoralis. Lineage (NCBI taxonomy): Eukaryota > Metazoa > Chordata > Amphibia > Anura > Aromobatidae > Allobates > Allobates femoralis. The sequence continues at coordinate 109,717,990 of JARQOC010000008.1, read as the reverse complement.
CCCAGGGGGTACCCAGCAGCCCCCTGGGGGTACCAACAGCCCCCTGGGGGTACCAACAGCCCCCAGGGGGTACCCAGCAGCCCCCAGGGGGTACCCAGCAGCCCCCAGGGGGTACCCAACAGCCCCCAGGGGGTACCCAGCAGCCCCCTGGGGATACCAACAGCCCCCTGGGGGTACCCAGCAGCCCCCAGGGGGTACCAACAACCCCCAAAAGCTGGCACTGTCCCCCCTTGTAAGGGTACCCCCCGCTGCTTATACATTACCATCCCGGTGTTCTGATCGGCGCCGCTCCTCGGTGCTTCTTCTTCATCCTCCCGTCCTCGCTGGCTGCATCCGGGATCTCCGGCCGTCGCGCGATGACGTCATATCGCTGCGACAGCCGGAGATCCCGGATGCAGCCAGCGAGGACGGGAGGATGAAGAAGAAGCACCGAGGAGCGGCGCCGATCAGAACACCGGGATGGTAATGTATAAGCAGCGGGGGGGAACCCTTACAAGGGGGGACAGTGCCAGCTTTTGGGGGGCTATATGAACTGCTTCCCCCTGCCGCTGATTGACAGGGGGAAGCAGTGCATATATAATGAGCGGCCCCACGTGATGGGGCCGCTCATACAGCAGCCTCCCCCCGACTCCTCCAGCCTCCACAGCCCCCACCACAGCAGGTGGTACCGTATAGACCCGTTTATAAGCCGAGGGGGGGACTTTTCAGCCCAAATTCTCGGCTTATACACGAGTATATACGGTAGTACCTTTTAGTGCCATTCAAAAACGCATGCGTTTTCCATAGGAGCCCATGTTAAAAAAACGCATGCGTTTTCTAAAACGCTTGCGTTTTTTTAACATGGGCTCCTATGGAAAACGCATGCGTTTTTGAATGGCACTAAAAGGTACTAATTGTACATGCGTTTTTGCATGCATTTCCCATAAGGCCCCATATTAAAAAACGCATGCGTTTTTGGCAATGCACCAAAAACGCATTGTACAGTCAAACATGCGTTTTTGCTATTAGGGCATGCGTTTTTTAACATGGGGGCCTATGGGTGCGTTTTTTACATGCGTTTTTGAAAACGCAGGTCTCCAAAAACGCTTGTGAAAAATGCAACTGTGACCCCAGCCTAAATCACCCAAACTCCGAACTCAAACTACAAACGAAACAGGAGAATGAAAAATGAAAGTGCAAAAGTGAAAGGTGGCTAAATTTCCAAGATGTTAGCGGGAAATGGTCAGTGATATTTAGGTACCTGAGTCAGGAGAATACTGCTATACTATGTTAATAAAGTATTTATGCCATTGGCTAGATTATGAGCCTTATATGCATTAGTATGTTTGAGAAAAATAACTTTTATAATTATTCCATAACTCTCCTGCAGTCAATTAGTGGGTGCTACAGCATGGACTAGTCACTGTCTCGTCTAGTCTACTGCACCCTCGGCTCTCCTGCAGAACCAGCCACTTGATTGGAAGATGCCATTTTTGTCTCCCAGACTTAGGCTACATTCCCACGTGAGTTTTTGAATCTTACAGTCTGTGCTAGCGTTGCCTCTGGCACCAATGTATTGACGACTTGAATACACCTGCAGAATTGCACTAAGCGTGCACCACCCATCGCGATCATGTTGGTGGAGGTGATAAATGTAAATGAAAAAAGAAGGAAGGAACAGAAGAAGACAACCTTATCTCCCAAGTACCATGTTGATGCACAAAGGATGCATCATTATGAAAAGTTTAGACGCAGATTACTCCACAATCATAGATCGGATTTCTTCACTCCATGCATTTAATCAGCATCACAGCGCCATTATGACTCTAGCTGTACTATATAATGATAAATCCTGATGACACATTCATTTTAACATGCCCAAATTTTACAGCTACTTTTGCAAAGTTGTAAGAGGGAGAAAAAAATAGTAAATTATTTCCTAATAATTGGCACAATTTGTGTCTGTGACTTTTTTAACGCTACAAAACTCCTGTCGATATTTTAATATATACGGTACCTGTTTTTGTGTCTGACTATTCTCCAGAGCTGCTAACAGCAGTAATTAGAATATATTTGCATGAGACTGAATAAATGACTGATTAATAAATGATGCATTAGAATAACTTTTTTTCTATGACCGCTGGCTGTTCAAACCTATGTACTATATATTTTACACTTTAGCTTCATTGCTTTTTCTTTTTATTGCACAATCCAACATATCAATGTATGAGAGCAACGTTTTTGCAGAAACAGTAAAAATGTAGAAAATAAAATGGTAACATAACTAGCTCCAATTATAATGAAGTACTGTGACTGGAAGGTCAACCTCCTGTGGGCGCCCTTAAGGAAAAATAAGATGCCACTAGGCTAATGGTACATGTACATAAAAGTGTCACAATTAATTACTTTCACTGCTAGCTGGTAAATGTGTCACCGTCACTCTAATGATCACATGGAACTTCATCTTTACATATTGTTTAAGCCAACAATGTAATGTTCTATGACAATGAAATCTGAAGAGGAATATAATGAAATAACAAAATAACTAAACCCGTCATAGCTGTTAGTGACAAGATCCATTCCAGAGGTTAAAAGCAGGCGCATTAGGATTAACACTTTCAAAGCCAAATTTATGAGAATTGCTGGTTATCTTGGTCACCACACTACTCCGAAAATAAGCAATAAAAGCAGTCAAATTATGTACCCCAAAATGTTATCAATAAAAGCTACAAGTCAGAATGTAAAAAAAAACAAGCCCTCATGCATGATGGATGGAAACTAAAGGGAATCTGTCAGCAGGTTGTTGCCATGTCATCTGAGGATAGCATGAGGGAGGGACTGAGCCATTGATTTCAGAGATTTGTCATTTATTACACTTTGTGTTGTTTCGATAAAATCAGTATTTTATCAGCAGGAAATTATTACTGCCAAACTAGGTGCACATGTCACAACTGTAAGGGCCAGGGTACTCGAAAAATCCGGGGCAACAGTCTATAGATCACGGTGGTGTCCCCAGAAGCCATGGCCCTGACTGGACATGTAAAAGGGGATATTTACAGGGGATGGAAGAGTTTGTTGTGATGCCAGCTGAGGGATCTGGTCAGGGATGACCAGCGCTGCAGGTGGTGGTCCCCACGGGATAAATGATAGGGAAGCTAGATAGAGCACTCCCTTCAGCAAGAGTGAGCCTTTGGGGTGTAGAAGAAATGGTGAAAAGGAGGATGATGGAGGTTGTAGTAGTGAGTGGAGGTGCAGAAGAGGTGCAGAAAAGATGCAAGGAGGCAGTCTCTGTTCTTTACCTTTTACTCTGTATTGCAGACATCAACATATCTAGGGTACTGGGCAATCTGAACAGTCTGAGAAGAACACGTACACACCGGCAGGGAAATTGAAGTAGCCCCTTGTACCCGAACTTGGCATACTAAGGCGACATCGGCAACTCACCTAGAACAAGTTTAGAATGGAGGAACACCGCGGAGCTCTGAAACATTACCGGTCATTGCTAAGTCCACCCAGTCCGTTACCCGTTACCTGTATACCATGTATGATCTGCTAAATACAGTAAAGACCCGTTACAGAGACTATTGGTGTCCATGCTTTTTCAGAACTGTCTAACTCCGCATACTAAAGGTAACTAAGCTGCCTCACAACATCAAGTGCAGCTTCTGGCTCCGGGGACTCCCGCTCGTCCTGTGGGGAGCGTCCCATCTTGCTGCATTACATCCCCCGGAGGTCCAAACAGCGCCGGTGAAATCACAGGAATTCCCGCAGGTGGCGTCACGACAAGAATTAACCCCTTATCTGTTCAGCCAACCTTATTGATCTGGACCACCGGGCCCCACAGCCGCAAGCGGGGTTCCGTGACAAGGAGAAGACGCCTGCGACGTGAAGCACACGGTCACGGTGAGTCACACTGCCATGAAAGACGGGTAGATGGCCTTCCCAGGTGTCTTCCTCCTTCGGTTGAGGTTCTTTACCTTTTACTCTGTATTGAAGTCATCAGCATATCTAGGGTACTGGGCAATCTGAACAGTCTGAGAAGAACTAAGCACTGCCATGAAAGACGGGTAGATGGCTTTCCCAGCTGTCTTCCTCCTTCAGTTGAAGTTCTAGGTACTATCTGCTTCTCCATATGCCTCTTCCTTCCACGTGGCTACTAGCAGGCAGGTGACCATTGACCCTCGAGACACCAGACCCAAACCGGTTCTTCTAGCCCTATGACGGTCACTGTGCCTCTGGTAGTCCCACAATGTGACTACTAAGCTTGCAACTCAGCAGTCCCCAGATTGCTGCCAGGCATGAAGGCCTGACAGCCCAAGATTCTGGCTCTCATCCATAGCTTGTGTCCTGCACAGCCCAAAGGCTGTCAGCAGGCCCACACACTCATCCACTGCTTGACTCTCTGTCTTCTAGCTTGTTCTGAGTTTTAACTCCTAGTACCACCCCTCTCTCCTACATTTCACTGCAGCTAACCCCTCCCCCAGTCAGTGTCTACCAGTCCACTGATTAGGGATTGGGAAGTGTGTGTGCATGTAGGGAGAGTTCATCATAGAATACCTGAATTCTCTCAGACATGGTATTAGTGACGATGGAGTTAACTACTACTGTAGCGACCAGACTGCAGGGGCGCAGATTCTCCCCTAGTTATACGCAGTACGTCCCAGACTGAAACAGAAGATACAGGGTATTAGATAAGAACAATTTTTTTTTTAATGCAATTGCATAACAACCATAAATAACATTTTTAATAACCATGTTTAAAACATTCTTTCTAGCAGGAAGGCACATTTTTCTTGAGCAGTGACGTTACAAACAATAATAGCATTTTTGGCTTGGATCACAGCCCCAAACCACTTTGACACACTCATCCCTGGGTGCAGTGCAGGGCACACAGACAATTTTATCAGTTCTTTCTGCACTGATTGTTTTGAAAATTAGTGCAATATTTGCGTTGCCTTAGCCACAGCTCCTTGCTGTCACTAGCACAGATGTCTCCAGAAGTGCAGTAAGAGTAGTGCAAAGATCAGCCCCACTCCACAGTTCAAGTGCTAGCAGTTCTTGGGTAGTGTCTAGAGATGAGCAATGTTCGATCGAACATGATCGCCAATTTAAAGTTCAACCTGTTTTGGGCTATGTTCAAGTCGTTCAACGAATGCGAACGATTTACTAAAAATTTGGTAATTCGAGGTTATGTTCGATAACGGTTCGGTGACTAAACTGTACGTTGACCAAACTTTTCACAGTAATACTTTTGTTCAACACTATTATGAGTTCAATGTCTATGAATCGTGTGCGGGAGGGGGAAGGGGGGAGGGCTGGGGAGAGTTCTGTGGTCAAATAATGCAGCTCTTCTTTTTTTTTTTCCTTCCCACACTTAGTGTGGGTGGTCCGGTCTGTCAATCTATCAGCGCACACAGAGCTGAGTGCACTTTTTGCACTCAAGGTCTTGTCATTGGCTTGGTATGTCATATGTCCTTGCCATATAAGAACCAGCCATTTTCCCTCCTCGCCATTTTCTCAGTGTTGGAGCTCAGTGTCACACGCTGCCACTGCAGCAGTGTGCGCTACAGAAAAAGATAGTTAGATAGTGATTCCATTCCAAATTAGATAGAGAGATAGTAGGTTTAGGGACTCCATCCAAGAACAGCCCTTTTTAGGGCTTAAAAGCACTGTTTGCCAGGCAGGTCTGTGCCAGTGCTGTGTTGAAATCTACATAGATCCTGTGCTTTGCAAGCGTCTTTTTACATCATCTAGCCAAATCTAGCCAAGCAAATTCATTTTGGTTAGTAGCACTGTGTGCCAGGCAGGGGTGTAGCACTGATGTGAAGAAAGCTACACCTCCTGTGTTTACAAGCCTTTTTTTTTTTTTACTTCATCTAGCTAAGAAAATCCTTTTTGGCTAGTAGCACTGTTTGGATACGCAGGTGTGGTCCAGTGTTCCGTTGAAATCTACCTCCACACAGCACAGAAAACCATTTTGTATTTCTGTAAAATGTATTAATATTAGAGATGAGCGAGTACTAAAATGCTCGGGTGCTCGAAGCTCGGGCCGAGCATCCCAAGATACTCGTGTATAGAGATGAGCCACCACCCCGATGTTCGAATTCGATTCGTTGAATTTGATGTGTGTTTGTTGAATGTTCGTCGAACAACGTCGAACCCCATTGAAAACAATGGCAGGCAAACACAAACATATACAAACACATAGAAAACACCTTCTAAGGTGTCCAAAAGGTGGCAAACTACTCAAAACACACAACAAACACATGGAAAAGTGTTAGCAGCACGTTAATCAGTGTGATGTCCATAACGACCAACAGAGAATATTCATTTATTCAGATTTAACAACATCCAGCTTATAACATGATAATAGGATCAATCTGGTTTCTGGAGAGAGAGAGAGAAATCTGCTGTGACCTTCAGCTTCAGCTCCACACTAGAATGTGCATGCAGGGAGCAGGGGAAGGGACATCCTGTCTCTGACCGAGGACCATTTTATTTTTTTAACTTTGTTGACATCTGAACAATATGCATGCAGACATAAAATCGCATCATATTAAACAAACAATAGTTGTTGCAATACATACAGATTAATATGCATTAGGCCAACACCCCACTCAACAACTACTTATTCTGTTAGTCCCATAGCGGTTCTCAATTCTTGGAACCTAGGTCGTGGCAATGGTTTGGTCAAAATGTCAGCTACCATCTTATCAGTCTCACAATAAACAAACTGAATTATGCCACGATCTATCAAATCACGTAGATGATGATATCTGACGTCGATGTGCTTAGTTCTAGCACTGATCTTTTCACTGCATGCAAGTTTAATGCATCCTTGGTTGTCCTCATATATCACCGTTGGCTGAGTTAACGGTTTACCAAGATCATCCATCAGTTGTCTTAGCCAAATGATCTCCTGACTTGCATAGGCTGCGGACACATACTCGGCTTCTGTGGATGACAAAGCAACAGATACTTATTTTCTACTAGACCAGGAGATTGAACTTTCTCCAAGTTTAAATACGTATCCGCTTGTGGATTTACGATCATGCAAATCACCAGCCCAATCTGCATCAGCATAGCCGGTGAGTTTTAGATTTCCTGCGGCAGACAATTTTAAATTTACCCCTTGTGTCTCTTTTAAATATCGGAGAACTCTTTTAACGGCGTTCCAGTCCTTTTGGCGCGGTTCTCCACATATCTGAACAATATTCCAACTGCTGTTGTAATATCTGGTCAAGTCATAGTCGATATGTATAGAAGTGCCCCCACTGCCTGTCGATATTTCTCATTGTTAGGCAACAGGTCATCTTCTTCCAGTTTCAGGTAGGATGATTCCATTGGTGTGGATACACCTTTGGCTTCTGTCATTCCAAACTGATTCAAAATTGAATTAATTTTTGCACTTTGATTTAGAAGAAAACTTCCATCTTCCTCTCTCTGGATATGGATTCCTAGATAATATGTTACATTTCCAAGGTCTTTTGTTTCAAAATGCTGGTTCAACATCTTAGTAATTTTCCCAAATTCGGCTTCTTCTTGATGAACTACAATTACATCGTCCACATATAAGAGAATATACATCCACTTTCCATCTGTATATCTCGTATATAAGCATGGATCCGCTTGACCTCTTTTAAATCCTTCTTCCAACAAGACTTTGTTCATTTTAGTGTTCCATGCTCTTGCCGATTGCTTAAGACCATAAAGAGATTTTTGTAGTTTGCAAACAAGATTCTGTTCACCTTCCTTTATATAACCTTCAGGTTGAGTCATGTATAAGTCCTCCTCAATGTCACCATTTAAAAATGCAGTCTTGATATCCAAATGTCTGACAAACATCTTTTGTACAGCAGCTACGACCATCAAGGCTCTGAATGTTGTCTGCTTGGCGACTGGGGAAAAAGTAGCATCATAGTCCTCACCATAGCTTTAAAAATATCCTTTTGCGACCAACCTCGCTTTAAATCTGTGGACTTTACCTTCAGAGTCATATTTGGTTTTAAATACCCACTTGCACTTGATTGCCTTTTTACCCTGTGACAACTCAGTGAGTTTCCAAGTTTGAAGTTGATGAAGCGAGTTCATTTCTTCATTAGCGGCATTGATCCACTTTGTTCTTTCATGAGCAGGCAGTTTTTGCATTTCATCCCATGACTGTGGCTCTGACTCAGGTAGTGTCTTGACAATGTAGGATAGACGTTTAGCTGGTATTCCTTTGTTTGATCTTGACGATCGTCTGATTTCAGGTTTACTTAGGCTTTTTGTTGTTCCTTCAGTGGTTGAAGAATCTAGCCAGACTTCTACATTCTCCCTTTCGTTGTCTTGTGATTGTGACTGAGATTGTTGTTGTTGCTTCATCTGGACTACTGGCATAATATCACAAAACTTGGGTGACACAAAATTTTCATCAATCACTACATCTTTGCTTATTGTGACCTTGTTTGTCTCTGGGTATAGAATTCTATAACCTTTCTGGGTTTCACTGTAACCTACCAGAATGCCTTCCTTAGCGTGAGATTCCCACTTAGTTCATTTTTCTTTGGGAATGTATGGCATAATATCACAAAACTTGGGTGACACAAAATTTTCATCAATCACTACATCTTTGCTTATTGTGACCTTGTTTGTCTCTGAGTGTAGAATTCTATAACCTTTCTGGGTTTCACTGTAACCTACCATAATGCCTTCCTTAGCGTGAGATTCCCACTTAGCTCGTTTTTCTTTGGGAATGTATGCAAATGCTTTGCTTCCGAAAATCCTTATGTGCTGTAGTTTTGGCTTTGCACTATTCCATTGCTCAAATGGAATTTTCTCTGTTGCTTTACCTGGTAGTCTGTTCTGAAGATAGTAAGCCGTCATAATAGCTTCGCCAAAATATACTGTAGGCAGATTTGCATCAAATAACATACTCCTTCCGCTTTCACAGAGTGTTCAGTTCCTTCTTTCTGCTACACCATTTTGCTCAGGGTTGTATGGTACAGTAGTCTGAAATATGATTCTATTTCTCTTTAAAATGCTCTGTGTCTCATTACTTGTATATTCCGTCCCATTATCTGCACGTAGAATTTTTGGCATTCTCCCAAACTTGTTATATACTTCAGCTAGATATATTTCAAGTTTCTCTGGAACTTCATTTTTGCTGTGAAGTAGATAGACAACTGTGTATCTTGAATTGTCATCAATGAATGTAAGAAAATATCTCTTCTTTCCAGGGGTCTGAATACGCATTGGACCACAGATGTCTGTGTGTATTAAATCTAGTGGCTGTTCTGTTCTTGTAGTACTTTTCTTAGGAAAGGCCTTTCTGGACATTTTCCCTTTGATACAGCTGGTTACCTCATTGTCTGGCTACATGGATCAATTGTAATATCATCAGCTAAGTGTTCTTGAAATAACTTTCTTATTGCTTCTGGGTCTCTATGTGCAAGCCGTCTGTGCCATACATGAATACAGTTCTTGTGCATTTCTTGCTTAGCTGTGCAAACACACTCTTTACATTTCAACTGATACAGTTCATCTTTGATTTTTCCTTTTGCTAGTGTGTGACCCTCCTTTGAGATGATGCAGCTATCGTGCTTAAACGTAACTTCATTCCCTTGTTTTGTAAGCCTTTTCACGGATAATAGATTACTTTCAAGACTAGGCATATATAGCACATCCTTCACAGGAATCCTTCTGCTTTGCGTTGCAGAGATGTTACAATCAATATAACCATCTCCTATGCCTTCTGAGTTCATATTCTGACCATTCGCCATTATCACTTTCTCTGACTTGCTTTGGTTAAGCTTAGCAAAGAAGTCTCTGTCATTGGTCATGTGACTGGTTGCACCAGAATCTATACACCACGCATGCTTTGATTTAAATGCATTGAATAATGTGAATGCAGCCTCGGTATTTACATAATCATTATTTTCAAATACAGCACTCTTAACTCTTTGTTTACTGTTTTGCTTCTTTAGCTGATTCATTTTAGCTTTCCAGACTCTGCATTCAGGTTTTAAATGACCTGGCTTCTTGCATACAAAACATTCACGTGTTTCTTTAGGATGGTTTCTGCTGGTGGGCTCATCCTGTGTTTGTAAAACAGTTTCCTTGTTGCATACTTTGCTGCTCACACTTTCTGCCTTTCTCTTATATTCATCTACAAGCTTTCCTCTGACATACTCCAATGTAAGCTCATCATCTGGGCGTGCATCTAGTGCAGTTACAAGCGTGTCATAGCTTTCTGAGAGACCACTAAGTAGTAGTGCTGCTACATGGAAGTCCTTCATATCTTCCCCAATGCCCCGCAGGCGCTCTACAGTCTCTAGAGTGCTTCTAATGTAGTCCTGCATGTCCTGGTCACTGTGTAGCTTAGACTGATATAGCTTTCTCATTAGATAGAGTTTGTTACTTAGATTTATCCTCTTATGTACTTTCTGCAGCTGCTCCCACATTTCCTTTGCAGATTCACACTTACACACATGCACAATCTGATCATCCTCTATGCTGAGTGATATGGTGCTCTGTGCTTTCTGATCCATTTCTAGCCAGTCCTGTGGTACTGGGTCAGGCTTGGGCTCCTGAGTGTATTTCCACGTACCTTCTCTTATCAGCAGCATCTTCACCTTGAATTTCCAGGATTGGTAGTTCTGGTTATTCAGGCTTGGCACTGTAAACTTTGCTGAGCTGCTGGTAGTGGCCATCTTTACTTCTTCTCAGTCTGCTGCTGTCTTTCTATCTCTGTGCTCTGGAGGTTTGGGACTTCTGTGATTCCTGGGCCCATAACCAGTTAGCAGTGCGTTAATCAGCGTGATGTCCACAGCAAGCAACAGAGAATATTCATTTATTCAGAATCAACAACATCCAGCTTATAACATGAGAATAGGATCAATCTGGTTTCTGGAGAGAGAGAGAGAAATCTGCTGTGACTTTCAGCTTCAGCTCCACGCTAGAATGTGCATGCAGGGAGCAGGGCAGGGACATCCTGTCTCTGACTGAGGACCTTTTTTTTTTTTTTAACTTTGTTGACATCTGAACAATATGCATGCAGACATAAAATCACACCATATTAAACAAATAATAGTTGTTGCAATACATACAGATTAATATGCATTAGGCCAACAAAAAGTGACAAGTACATATAAAAATGCGAAAAGAAAAGAGATGGACGAGTAAAATGAGGAGACACAGATATAGGCATGTACAAAAAGGATAATTGGTCACAGCACCATGGGGTATTTGCAGGACCTTCAAGCTTCCAGTCCGCACCTGGATGCACGTCCACCCCGGAGAGTTCACATCCGGTTATCACATATTATTAAAGTCGAATAAAGACAGCGTCACAGACCTTCAATGTTGAAAATTCATTGTGTCCTTTTATTCCATGATCAACAGAAGCGACGTTTCGACCACTCCTGTGGTCTTTATCAAGCTCAGTTTGTTTTACAATTGACCTCTTTAAATAGTGCTCTACCACACCCATAAAACAGTGTTAACCAATCACAGGCCACATCTAACAATTAATACAAAAAACCTACAATACATTAAAGAACATCATAGAACTACATATAAGGTGTTACATATGGTTACCTCATTATTCAAAAATAAGTTATATATTATGGTAAGCATTATATCAGGATCCAAGGTTTAAAATGAATATACAGGCACCTGAACGGCTAACACCAGTGATCAATCAGTATACACCTGCTAGTTGTCATGCCAACATCCATGTAAATAAAAATGGATGCTAAACACAGTGAGCTAATCTGTGGATCACACAGACTCACTGACATCTCCCATTGTATAATAAAAAGTATTCACAATCCATATTTATGCATGCTTATATCATATGTATAGCCATTATTCATGCCCAGCGGACTAGTACCTTAACCTCTGTATAAGAGTATCTATGCCCGGCTCACCTCCGGGCTCACATCGTCAGTCACCAGTCTGCGTGTTACCAATCCCCATGGGTGCACTAGCTGTGTGTACCAGCCACACGCCGAACTTAGGGGAGAGGAGCGCATGTCCAATGCATTCCCGATCATCAACCAATCGCGTCTCGACGCTCATCGGGAGCTTTCACTATCACGATCGTAAAGCTAGATCCAATAGGTAGACAAAGCGCATGCGCCGCCTCCTTATTTCCACAGACCAATCACGCTCCACAATCTTATGTTTACATCGCGTGACCACACGCTTTATCATCATCGATTGGTTACTAGCAACAGTTCAGTGTTATACCTAGACCAATCGCAAGGATTACTAACTCTATACACATCACATGCAATCTCCCCACCTATTGGCTTAGTGTAGTCAAAGCGTTCATGGAGACCAATCCTATTCCTTAACTACTCAGTACATATCACCTGCCTGTATTGAATCACAACACTTAATGGCTATTCATCTGTATCATGGGCATTCACCCCACCTAATGGAACATGTTTTATAGATATTAAACCAGACCCATTATGACACTCTTGGTTAGTCATACCCCACATTACATTTGAATATTATATGATAACCACTCGCACCGATTATTATCCCCAGTACTGTTCACTAACCTCATGTGTATGGTTGCATTGTATAAATCTCATGGTCAAAACATAACCATGGGGAAAGTTATTTATCATGCATAACAACAATATGGATAATCCTGAAGGTCACCAGTGTAAACCGAACATGTTGCCATATCACAAAAGCAATACAAACTTGATAATATTCATACATCATCAATTAGTCACTTAATAACCCCCATATCAAATAGAATCTTGAGTCATGTATTAAATGTCCATATACATAAATGTCCATATTTAATTCCTGTCTCCAATTTTCATTATTTAATATCCAAATCAACAAATATATAAACATGACTTATCATAAGAGGAGCCCCAACACCTTGTTATTCGAATCATGTACAGCTAAAAGAGAAAATACAAAAGATAAAGATAAAAACAAAAACAAAAAACAGAGTTATCAGCAGCATGTTCCTATACATCAATTTACTTTAATAGGCAGCTCCTTTGATTATAATCAATATTCAAACCCTTAGGGTGTAGTGTGTCCAACTCAAATATCCACCTCCTTTCTTTATCTTGAAGGAGGGCCAACCTATCTCCCCCTCTTCGTGGCATTGGGACATCATCTATCACCCTGAATCTCAACTGATTAACCATCGAGACGCGATTGGTTGATGATCGGGAATGCATTGGACATGCGCTCCTCTCCCCTAAGTTCGGCGTGTGGCTGGTACACACAGCTAGTGCACCCATGGGGATTGGTAACACGCAGACTGGTGACTGACGATGTGAGCCCGGAGGTGAGCCGGGCATAGATACTCTTATACAGAGGTTAAGGTACTAGTCCGCTGGGCATGAATAATGGCTATACATATGATATAAGCATGCATAAATATGGATTGTGAATACTTTTTATTATACAATGGGAGATGTCAGTGAGTCTGTGTGATCCACAGATTAGCTCACTGTGTTTAGCATCCATTTTTATTTACATGGATGTTGGCATGACAACTAGCAGGTGTATACTGATTGATCACTGGTGTTAGCCGTTCAGGTGCCTGTATATTCATTTTAAACCTTGGATCCTGATATAATGCCTGCCATAATATATAACTTATTTTTGAATAATGAGGTAACCATATGTAACACCTTATATGTAGTTCTATGATGTTCTTTAATGTATTGTAGGTTTTTTGTATTAATTGTTAGATGTGGCCTGTGATTGGTTAACACTGTTTTATGGGTGTGGTAGAGCACTATTTAAAGAGGTCAATTGTAAAACAAACTGAGCTTGATAAAGACCACAGGAGTGGTCGAAACGTCGCTTCTGTTGACCATGGAATAAAAGGACACAATGAATTTTCACCATTGAAGGTCTGTGACGCTGTCTTTATTCGACTTTACAGATATAGGCATGTCATGCCCCTCTAAAATCCGTTTTTACTCCAGTATTTGTAAGGCATCATGCAGACGATGAGTATTTGGTGAGTTTTACTTCAGTTTTAGTAAGGCCACATTCAGACGAGGAGTACTTGGTGAGTTTTACTTTAGTATCTGTAAGGCCATTTTCAGACGAGGAGTATTTGGTGATGTTTTTCCTCACTATATGTAAGGCCACGTTCAGATGAGGAGTACTTGGTGAGTTTTACTTCAGTATCTGTAAGGCCATGCTCAGACGAGGAGAACTTGGTGAGTTTTACTTCAGTATCTGTAAGGCCATGTTCAGACAAGGACTACTTGGTGAGTTTTACTTCACTATCTGTAAGGCTACGTTCAGACGAGGAGAACTTGGTGAGTTTTACTTCAGTATCTGTAAGGCCATGTTCAGACGAGGAGAAGTTGGTGAGTTTTACTTCAGTATCTGTAAGCCCACGTTCAGACGAGGAGAACTTGGTGAGTTTTACTTCAGTATCTGTAAGGCCATGCTCAGACGAGGAGAACTTGGTGAGTTTTACTTCAGTATCTGTAAGGTCATGTTCAGACGAGGAGAACTTGGTGAGTTTTACTTCAGTATCTGTAAGCCCACGTTCAGACGAGGAGTATTTGGTGAGTTTTACTTCAGTATCTGTAAGGCCATGTTCATGCAAGGACTACTTGGTGAGTTTTACTTCAGTATCTGTAAGGCCACGTTCAGATGAGGAGTACATGGTAAGTTTTACTTCAGTATCTGTAAGGCCTGGTGCAGGCGATGAGTATTTGGTGCGGTTTTTACCGCAGTATCTGGAAGGCCTCCTGCAGGCAATGAGTACAGATTAATATGCATTAGGCCAACAAAAAGTGACAAGTACATATAAAAATGCGAAAAGAAAAGAGATGGACGAGTAAAAGGAGGAGACACAGATATAGGCATGTCATGCCCCTCTAAAATCCGTTTTTACTCCAGTATTTGTAAGGCATCATGCAGACGATGAGTATTTGGTGAGTTTTACTTCAGTTTTAGTAAGGCCACATTCAGACGAGGAGTATTTGGTGATGTTTTTCCTCACTATATGTAAGGCCACGTTCAGACGAGGAGAACTTGGTGAGTTTTACTTCAGTATCTGTAAGGCCATGTTCAGACAAGGACTACTTGGTGAGTTTTACTTCACTATCTGTAAGGCTATGTTCAGATGAGGAGAACTTGGTGAGTTTTACTTCAGTATCTGTAAGGCCATGTTCATACAAGGACTACTTGGTGAGTTTTACTTCAGTATCTGTAAGGCCACGTTCAGACGAGGAGTACTTGGTAAGTTTTACTTCAGTATCTGTAAGGCCTGGTGCAGGCGATGAGTATTTTGTGCGGTTTTTACCTCACTATATGTAAGGCCACGTTCAGACGATGAGTATTTCGTGAGTTTTACTTCAGTATCTGTAAGGCCTGGTGCAGACGAGGAGTATTTGGTGATGTTTTTCCTCACTATATGTAAGGCCACGTTCAGACGATGAGTATTTCGTGAGTTTTACTTCAGTATCTGTAAGGCCATGTTCAGACGATGAGTCTTTGGTGAGTTTTACTTCAGTATCTGTAAGGCCATGCTCAGATGAGGAGAACTTGGTGAGTTTTACTTCAGTATCTGTAAGGCCATGTTCAGGTGAGGAGTACTTGGTGAGTTTTACTATAGTATCTGTAAGGGCACGTTCAGATGAGGAGTACTTGGTGAGTTTTACTTCAGTATCTGTAAGGCCACGTTCAGATGAGGAGTACTTGGTGAGTTTTACTTCAGTATCTGGAAGGCCTCGTGCAGGCAATGAGTATTTCGTGTTTTTTACCCCAGCATCTGTCAGGCCTTGTGCACACGCTGAGCATTGTGTCACATTTAGGGGACTACAACAAGAGTCTCCATTTTTTCCAAAAAAATTGGGCACAGACACCACTTCAGTGGCATCAATTGCCCCGCAGTTGCAAGCTGAAAATGGTTGGTGAGATGACTTTCATGCAGCACATTCCAAAATCCACAAGCCTTTAGTCTCCCCATGTTATCTGTAAGATCTGTAAGATTTGTAACCAAAATCTAAGTAGAGGCCAAAAAATCAATACTTTGAGTAGTTCATGCATGAAATGTCACATGGATATGAAGCAAAAGCCGCAGTGGGAAGCTCACTGTGCTACAATGCAGCCTAGCAGGCCGGGCCAACCACCGACTGGCCCATCTAATACTTCCGCTGCCTCTTCATCCTCTGTGACTGTGGGGACAGCAGTCACACATGCTTTTGGACGCAGACCTTCCACCTTTACCTGCAACAGCCAGTATGATTAGAAGGTCGTCAGTTCTTTTGGAAGTGGAAACACCTGCTGGTGTTGAGCGCTGTCACACATCAAGAGAACCACCTTTGGATGAAGGCAACATAATATGTCCACCTGCACCTTCCTCACAGACCAACAGTTTGCCAGGGACACCCTACTCAACCGTGTCTTAGCACAGCAGCCATCCCTCGGTCCCTTAGATGTGTACAAGTAATAGACCATTTCCTCCAAGCCATGACAAAGATAATAGGTTGAATTTCACCATCTGCAAGCTGTTGGCTACAGAAATGCTCCCTCTCCACCTGTGGTACACAGAGGATTTTTGAGACCTTCTGTCCGTTGCAGTGCCCCAGTACCAGATGCACAGTCGCCACTACTTCTCAAGAAAGCTGTGCCTGCGCTACACCGGCATGTCGCACACAAAATCACTGCTTCCTTAAGAAACTCTGTGTGTGACAGGGTGCTTTTCACTACAGACACTTGGACCAGTAAGCATGGACAGGGGCGTTAAATGGAGGTGACTGTGCACTGGGTAACTATGAAGACAGCAGGAGAAGAGGCTGCTGCCCAAGTCTTGCCATCCTCACGAGTTGTGCATCAATCCTCTGTATGTATAAGTTCCTCCACTCCTTCTGCCTCCTCAACCTTGTCTTGGTCCTCCACCTGCACCCAAAGCCTGTCTGGTAATGCCACTCGCGTTCTAACTGCGCACAAGGAATCCTGCACACCTCCTTACTATGATGGCAGCAGGGCTCAACGGCATCAGGCGGTCTTTACCTTGAAATGTCTGGGAACTATGAGTCACACAGCTGAGGATTTGTGGTCAGCTGTGGAGACCGAGTTTCATCAATGCTTGTTTCCAGTGAACCTGCAGCCAGGGAAGGCCGTGTGCACCAATGCTGCAATGCTGGGTGCAGCCCTCCGCCGGGGCAATGTGACACACGTGCCTTGCATAGCTCACGTCTTAAAGTGATCCTGAACTCACAAACTGACCCCCCCCCCGCATCTTTAGACCTGTCCCTGCACCCCCTCTTATCATTTCTAGCCATCCCTTTTACAGAAAAAAATCGATTTTGTAAAGTAGAGAAAAGTTTATATTTACCTCGTCCTGTGTGAGTTCTCTGTTTCTGAAGAAGCCGCAATAGGCGTGCCTGTCTGCTGCTCTCTTGTAATTATGCACGCCCCTCTCTGCTTGCTAAGAGCCTGGCCGCGTCGTGAAAGGGGCAGTCAGTTTGTGAGTTCAGGATCACTTTAAACCTGGTTGTCCAGCCAATTTTTGCACATTTTCCGGGCCTAGATAGTCTTAAGCAGAGGACACGGTCGCTGTGTGCTCACTTCCGCTGTCCGCATTCCGCAGTTCAATACCTTGCATCTCTTCAGAAGTCGTTCGGTCTGCCAGTTCACTGGCTGAAATGCGATGTGCCGACACGATGGAATTCAAATCTACAAATGTTGCAGCAACTGTGGCAACACCGACGAGCCCTGGTGTAATAAGTCATGACGTATAATCTGGGCCTACGAGATCCAGAGATGGGGCAAATCACACAGTTGGAGTGGTCTGAAATGAATGACCTATGCACCATTCTGTACAGTACTGAAATGTCAACGAAGATGTTTAGTGATGATTATGCCATTATCAGCATGACTATTCCCGTCATTTACATGCTGGAGATCACTTTAAACAGTATTCAGAGTCAGGTGGTGGCACTAGAGGAGGGGGAAGAAGTACAGGAGGAGTCATATGCGGAGGGGCTCACAAGATCTCCAAGGTGCAGTTCACAGTTTATGAATGAGGGTCTACATTATGCTTGCTCAGACCCTTCTTTATCTGGGCCTGGATCTGACTCCAAAAGCTTCTGGGCATCAGTACAGATAATTTCCTCGTCTTGACTCACAAAAACTTTGGAGCAAACCTCTGATTCCCAGGCTATAGTATGAGAGAAGTGCGGTGCGATGCATACTCAACCTTCTGTCTTACCCATACTCAGATGGGTGGCTGGAGACTTGGGAGCTGTGCGGAAGCAAGTGGCATTGGGGTGACACCTCTGAGGACTGGTGTTTTTGTGATGTAGAAGTTGAGGTGGAGGGGAGCCCACTTGCTGGAGCGCTTGGTATCCATTCAAGCACCTGCTCTTTTTGTGCCTCATCGAGAATTGGTATCGATCATCGTCTGAGTCGTGTCCGTACCAAAGGGATCATATCAGAATCTCCACGGAAAGAAGTAGACATGTTACTTTGGCTAAAAGATTGCCTTTCTTAAGTAGATGTTAATGTAGATTTAGCATCTACCCCACGGACACAAAGTTTTTTTCCCTTTCTAACACGCCTACTCCCATTTCCACCAGCAGCAGGCCTTTTGCCACTCATTTTGTATGGGACAAAATTTGCAACTGTACAGTTGTTGGACAACAAAAAGCTGGATATAAATCAAGCAGAGGTGACTGAACGAACACTGCTACTTGACCCAAAGTGAGACCTGGGCAAGGTGCAGTTAAAAATTAGAAGTAAGTGACTACACAGGTGGTATAGTTGTTTGTATTAGAAGTGGCTTACACTGGCTTCTTTTTGTGGCACTGCTACTTGACCCAAAGTGAGACCTGGGCAAGGTGCAGTTAAAAATTAGAAGTAAGTGACTACACAGGCGGTGTAGTTGTTTGTAATAGAAGTGGCCTACACTGGCTTCTTTTTGTGGCACTGCTACTTGACCCAAAGTGAGACCTGGGCAAGGTGCAGGTAAAAATTAGAAGTAAGTGACTACACAGGCGGTGTAGTTGTTTGTATTAGAAGTGGCCTACACTGGCTTCTTTTTGTGGCACTGCTACTTGACCCAAAGTGAGACCTGGGCAAGGTGCAGTTAAAAATTAGAAGTAAGTGACTACACAGGCGGTGTAGTTGTTTGTATTAGAAGTGGCCTACACTGGCTTCTTTTTGTGGCACTGCTACTTAACCCAAAGTGAGACCAGGGCAAGGTGCAGTTAAAAATTAGAAGTAAGTGACTACACAGGCGGTGTAGTTGTTTGTATTAGAAGTGGCCTACACTGGCTTCTTTTTGTGGCACTGCTACTTAACCCAAAGTGAGACCTGGGCAAGGTGCAGTTAAAAATTAGAAGTAAGTGACTACACAGGCGGTGTAGTTGTTTGTATTAGAAGTGGCCTACACTGCTTCTTTTTGTGGCACTGCTACGTGACCCAAAGTGAGACCTGGGCAAGGTGCAGTTAAAAATTAGAAGTAAGTGACAACACAGGCGGTGTAGTTGTTTGTATTAGAAGTGGCCTACACTGGCTTCTTTTTAGTGGCACTGCTACTTGACCCAAAGTGAGACCCGGGCAAGGTGCAGTTAAAAATTAGAAGAAAGTGACTACACAGGCGGTGTAGTTGTTTGTATTAGAAGTGGCCTACACTGCTTCTTTTTTAGTGGCACTGCTACTTAACCCAAAGTGAGACCTGGGCAAGGTGCAGGTAAAAATTAGCACCCACTACACAGGCGGTGTAGCTTCTTTCACAAGTGGGCTACACCACTATGTAAGTGACACTGCTACAGTACTAGCCCGAACAAATTGCCTGGACTAGCTGCAGCCAAAAAATGCCTACTAAAGCAGGTGGTGTAGCTTTCTTCACAGCAGTGCTACACTACCTGCCCTAAAGGACTCCCAGAGCTAGATGTGGCCAGATGCTGTGAAAAACGCTTGCACAGCACTGGCACATTTCTGCCTGGCAAAAACTAATAGGGACTGCTGTAACCTAGCCCTAAAAAGGGCTGAAATTAAAACTAGTCCCTGCTTCTATGAAGTACACCTGAAAAAGGGCTGCTAGACTACTAGTCCCTAGTCCCTAATCGCTACTCCTATGAAGCAGCCCTCAAAAGGGCTGATACTCCTAAAATTCGTACCATACCTCCAGTCCCTACTCCCAAAACCTATCTATCTACCTCACTAGCTGAATCAGAACACAATTGCTTGATTTCGCTGTATATCGCCCACAGCAGCAGCAGTGCCGTCTGACACAGAGCTACAGCAATGAGCAAATGGTGGCGATGGAGAAAATGGCTGAGTCTTATAGGGCTAGGACATGTGACTAACACAGCCAATGATGCCTGACCTTGCTTGTGTGCAAAAAATGCACTTTGCTGTGTGTATGTGTGATTGGATGACAGCCTGCACCGCCCCACTATATCTGCAGTTTGGAGAAAAAAAAATGGAGATCACCATCATATCATTTCTGCAGCACTGGTACAACTTCCCCCCCCTCCCCGCACACTATACCCATAAACTGGATATTCACATTCATTAACATGGTTCGGGTTAAGCTTTTGGTGATCGAAGCATTATCAAACATGACCGTGAACTGCCGAATTTCAAGTTAATTGTCCAAATTCAATGAATGCCTCGAACACCGCCCATAACAGCTTGAATTTCAGATTGGCGAACATTTCGGATTGAACACCGCTCATCTCTAGTTGGGATCTCCAACCTTTAGGTGGCTGGCACTGCAGATGCTCCCTGGGATAAAGGTGGTATAGTAGTGTAGATGTTAGACCCTTCTTAAACAGGGTCGGCTCCAAGGGGATAAGATAATAGGAGTAGTAGCAGATGTGATAGTGCAGGAGGAAAGGAAGCACATAAGACAATCTCTTTGCTTTTTACTTTTATGGAGATGTTACTACAGGTCCAGGATATAAGCACCACCAAGCTCATGGTCCAGTCAGTTTGGGAAGAATTGTAGTCCGCTCTGCTGGGTGAGATATTGTGGCCTACCTGCTGACTTGTCTTTGTTAAGGCTTCTAGTTGCCTTGAGCTTCCCTGTACTTCTGTTGCTATGGGTCACCTCTAGCCAATCAGGCAATGCAAATTCTGTGGTTAACCTCAATCTCCTAGTGCTGGCCCCTGATTCTATTTATTGCTGTGCCTCGGAAAGTCCCACTTGAGTGTGACTTCTGGTCATAACACACAGCAACCTCCAATTTCTGTTAATAGGTATTGAAAACTTGACAACCTAGGGCCTGAGTCCCTGTACTACAGCTGGTCCCCTCTGTTGGGACCTTTTCAGTTCTCAGCTTTCTGATTGAAGTTTGGATTGTTTTGGATGCTTCAGGCTTCCAGCAGGGGGTATTCCAATTCTCCCCAGACATGATATTACAATAAATGTTAAGGAAATACCATTTCTAAACCCCAGGTGCACCACAGTAGTGTTTTCAGTTGTTCAGTGAATAGAGGATAACTTCCAAACTTGAGAATACCCCTTTAAGAAGCCTGCTAATTCTGTGATAATTGCACTAATCTGATAACTGTGCATTTATTGTCTCTTCTTTTAGAAACCTCTAGCTAGCTACAGGGGTGGGAATATTAAACTTGGATAAAATGTCCAAAATCTACTTGAATATTGATTAAACTGTTTAAATGTTCAGAAGTTCAAAGCAAGTAGTTTGAGGCTAAAACCTTTAATTAAACTAAGACATTCTTTAGGGCCAGAACACGGTATCATTGAAGTCGTTCAGATCAGAAGTAGCTCTTGGAGAGTCGTAAGACCCTCTGCTCACAACTTCTCATCTACATAGTCTTCACAAATAGAGCTCTAAGGCCTTTCCGATATACAGATTATTCAGTCTGACTGCAGGTTATTGCTAATGAGAACCTGCTTGTTACTAGGTTTAACTCATTAGTACCACATTAATTTGACAACAGCAGTATACAGTTAGGGCCAGAAATATTTGGACAGTGACACAAGTTTTGTTATTTTAGCTGTTTACAAAAACATGTTCAGAAATACAACTATATATATAATATGGGCTGAAAGTGCACACTCCCAGCTGCAATATGAGAGTTTCCACATCCAAATCGGAGAAAGGGTTTAGGAATTATAGCTCTGTAATGCATAGCCTCCTCTTTTTCAAGGGACCAAAAGTAATTGGACAATGGACTCTAAGGGCTGTAATTAAATCTGAAGGCGTCTCCCTCGTTAACCTGTATTCAATGAAGTAGTTAAAAGGTCAGGGGTGGATTCCAGGTGTGTGGTTTTGCATTTGGAAGCTGTTGCTGTGACCAGACAACATGCGGTCAAAGGAACTCTCAATTGAGGTGAAGCAGAACATCCTGAGGCTGAAAAAAAAGAAAAAATCCATCAGAGAGATAGCAGACATGCTTGGAGTAGCAAAATCAACAGTTGGGTACATTCTGAGAAAAAAAGGAATTGACTGGTGAGCTTGGGAACTCTAAAAGGCCTGGGCGTCCACGGATGACAACAGTGGTGGATGATCGCCGCATACTTTATTAGGTGAAGAAGAACCCGTTCACAACATCAACTGAAGTCCAGAACACTCTCAGTGAAGTAGGTGTATCTGTCTCTAAGTCAACAGTAAAGAGAAGACTCCATGACAGTAAATACAAAGGGTTCACATCTAGATGCAAACCATTCATCAATTCCAAAAATAGACAGGCCAGAGTTACATTTGCTGAAAAACCCCTCAAGAAGCCAGCTCAGTTCTGGAAAAGTATTCTATGGACAGATGAGACAAAGATCAACCTGTACCAGAATGATGGGAAGAAGAAAGGGAACGGCACATGATCCAAGGCACACCACTGTAAAACATGGTGGAGGCAACGTGATGGCATGGGCATGCATGGCTTTCAATGGCACTGGGTCACTTGTGTTTATTGATGACATAACAGCAGACAAGAGTAGCCGGATGAATTCTGAAGTGTACCGGGATATACTTTCAGCCCAGATTCAGCCAAATGCTGCAAAGTTGATTGGACGGCGCTTCATAGTACAGATGGACAATGACCCCAAGCATACAGCCAAAGCTACCCAGGAGTTCATGAGTGCAAAAAAGTGGAACATTCTGCAATGGCCAAGTCAATCACCAGATCTTAACCCAATTGAGCAAAATCCAGACTTAAGACGGAAAGACCCACAAACAAGCAAGACCTGAAGGCTGCGGCTGTAAAGGCCTGGCAAAGCATTAAGAAGGAGGAAACCCAGCGTTTGGTGATGTCCATGGGTTCCAGACTTAAGGCAGTGATTGCCTCCAAAGGATTCGCAACAAAATATTGAAAATAAAAATATTTTGCTTGGGTTATGTTTATTTGTCCAATTACTTTTGACCTCCTAAAATGTGGAGTGTTTGTAACGAAATGTGTACAATTCCTACATTTTCTATCAGATATTTTTGTTCAACCCTTCAAATTAAACGTTACAATCTGCACTTGAATTCTGTTGTAGAGGTTTCATTTCAAATCCAATGTGGTGGCATGCAGAGCCCAACTCGCCAAAATTGTGTCACTGTCCAAATATTTCTGGCCCTAACTGTATGTCAGATTGGTGCACAATGGTGTACTGAAATGAAGGAAGGTAAATTGGACAAAGGATGACAAACTTTTGGAATTGGGTAGACTGACCAGGATTTTTTATTGTAGCTCTGGGTGCACTGGATCATGTTATATAGCAATGATAAAAGTTTAGCTGCTGTCAATTGTAGAAATCATTGAAAATTGCTTCTAATAGAAAAGAAGATTCTTGTGCCACCTATAGGAAGAAGCTGTTTTAAGTAAATGTTTAATAATAATAAACTTTATATAGCGCCAACATATTTCGCAGCACTTTACAATTCAGTGGTTCATATACAAATGGTCATAGGTAACAATTATATAAAAAAAAAATACAGTAATTAAAGTAGAGAATCAATATAAACATACAATACAATAATTAAAGCAGAGAAACAATGTAAAAATACAATACAATAATTAAAGCAAAAATAAAGGTGACCCTGCTTAAAAGAGCTTACAATCTACAACGAGATTGGGGTTACACAAAGTGCAGGGGCTTATTACAGTGATGATCCAGGCATCTTGAGGAAAAGGGGGATAGAAAAAAATTACATGGATGGTCACCAGCCAATCTGTGTAGAGCTTTTGGGTTTGGTGGAGTTTGAAGGAGAATTATGTTCAGAGAACTTGTGAATGGGCTATATACAGTATAAAGGACTTCTATTAGGGAGCATGATAGGCCCCCCTAAAAAGATGTGTTTATAGGGAGCATCTGAAGCTATGTAAGATGTGCATAGTCCTAATTTCTTGGGGTAGAGCATTCTAGAGAATTGGTGCAGCTCGGGAGAAGTCTCGGAGCCGTGAGTGGGATGTTTGGATTAATGCAGGTTTTAGTCAAAGGTCATTTGTAGAACATCAAGGGTGTTACCATCTGTGTGTGTCTCAGAGGTTGAGAGTTGTGAGAGGCCAAGAGAGGTGGTTGGAGATAGCAGCTGGGATACAGATGGGGAGATGGGGCTGTTTATGGGGATGTTAAAGTCTTCTAGAATAAGGGTTGGTAATTCTGAGGACATGAAGTGCGGCAATCTCACAGAGAAATGATCGAGGAACTGGGTGAGTGAACCTGGGGGGGGGGGGCGGTATACAACCGCTACTCTGACAGGGAGAGGATGGAAGATCCTAATGGTGTGGACATCAAAAGAAGGAAATGAGAGTGATGGGCTGGAGGGATGACCTGGAAAGTACATTGTGGGGACAGGAGTAAGCCAACTCCACTACTATATGTGTTCCAAAGGTCTCAGGGAATGCTAGAAATGTAAGCCACCATGAGAAATAGCAGCAAGGAAAGCAGTGTCTGAATCCTGGATCCAGATTTCAGTGAGGGACAGCAGATTAAGAGAGTTGGTAAGAAAGTAATTGTGAATGAAGGGAAGCTTGTTGCATACAGACTGGGGATTCCAGAGCTCACACTTAAAAGAGAGAGATGAAGGTGTGCAGGTAATATTAATAAGGTTAGTAGGGTGTCTATGTGAGGTGGGGGAGGGGTTGAAGTTGGAACAGGGTGGACTAGGATTGGGAGAGGATTGGGAGACATATCACCTGATAGGAGCAGCAGCAAAAAGAGAAAGAGGAAATAGTTTTTGTTTTTGTGACATGGATTATGATGCAAAATGTTGGAATATGATTGACTGAGGTTTTTCAGTAAACTGAAGATAGCATGGGAGCTGTACATGGGGTAGGGAAGGAGAGAGGGGCTGATGTGAATGAATGGTGATGGAGGTTAGATGGGGTGGGTAAAGTGGGTGGCAAAAGCACAAAGGAAAATAAACAATGAAATAAGAGACATAGCAAAGGTTAATAAATTATAAATTCATGCAAAAAAACCTACAACTCTGCCCTTCACCTTGCCAAACAAACCTACGTCACCACCCTGATTTCCTCACTGTCCAACAATCCAAAAAAAACTCTTTTTGACACCTTTCACTCTCTGTTCAGTCCTAAAGTGCAGGCCCCTATCACTAACCCCTGTGCTGATGATCTAGCCTCTTACTTTATGGAGAAAATAGACAATGTGCGCCAGGAAATCAGCTCCCAGCCTCCAAGCGCTGCCACTCCCATTCTTCCCCACATCTCCTCCGGCTCACTCTCCACATTTGACCCAGTTACAGAAAAAGAAGTTGCCAGGCTCCTCTCATCCCACTACATGCACCACTGACCCCATTCCCTCACACCTACTCTAGTCCCTCTGTCGGGTTGTCTAGATCCATTACAGTCTGGCTTCTGCCCCCTTCACTCTACAGAAACTGCCCTCATCAAAGTGACCAATGACTAATGACAGCAAAACGTAATGGTGACCACTTTCTGCTTATTCTTCTTGATCTCTATGCAGTTTTTGACACTATTGACCACCATCTACTACTCTCTATGTTCCACTCCATTGGTATAAAGGACACCTCTCTCTCCTGGCCCTCTTCTTATCTTTCTGACCGCTCTTTCAGCTGGCTCCACTTCCTCCGCTCTTCCTCTCACTATTGGGGTCCCTCAGGGTTAAGTCCTTGGACCTCTTCTCTTCTTTACATGGCCCCAATTGGACACACCATCAGCAGATTTGTCTTCCAGTACCATCTCTATGCTGATGACACACAATTTGGGTATGTGCCCACAGGACATTTTTTAAGCAGTCCTGAACGCAGCAAAACCTGAACTACTTTCAATGGTCCTAGAGTCCTTGCCAGGAGATTTGTTGCGTTCAGATCCTGCATTTTTATTGCGTTTTTTGCATGCTTTTTGTGCGTTTTTGCTGCGTTTTTGATGCTACATTTTTCCTGCGTTTTTGCCACTGACTGCAGCAAAACCTCAGGAAAATAGAACATGTCAATTCTCTCCCATCCGCACCAAAACCACAGAGGTTTGACAGTTCTTGACACTTGCAAAACCAATGTGTGGGCACAGTGTTTCCGTGAAACACATTGGTTTTGCTGGGAGTCAAAACCGCAGGAACAACATAGCATACATTACCATAAAACCAATGGTAAACTGCATGCAGAAACTGCAGCAGAAACGCAGCAAAAATGTCCTGTGGGCACATACCCTTATACACTTCAGCCCCTGCCTGACCTTACTCCTGCGGTTTTAAAGAACACCAATGGCTGTCTAGCTGCAGTTTCCAACATTATGTCTGCTCTCTGTTTAAAGGGAACCTGACCTCGAAAAATGAGCCCCCTGTCTCTTTTAACCTGTCCCTGCACCATGGTAATACTTTTCTAGGCATCCTTTTGTGTCTCTAAAGCGTTCTAGGAAAGTTTATAAAAGTTGCTTTTATACCTTATGATCTGCGGCTTCTCATTATTTGAGAAGCCGCAAAAGGCGTTACTTTATGCTTCTCCCTGCCGGCTGCTTGCAAATTATTCACGCCCCGATGGGTGTGCTATAGAGCAGAGTGGCTGTGCGCATGCTGCAAGGGGCGGTAAAGCCGCTATGACGCAAATCGCAACATATCTGGCTTTACCACTTCAGTACACCCATTAGTGTGCACTGCCAACCTCGCGATGCCGATTGCACATGCACGAGGTGTGTTCACGGTAGCTTATCTGTAGCAAAGAGTCATAAACAGGAGTGTGTGGGAGCAGTGGCGGACCAGGAGCCGTGTGGGCCCCGGTACAGCTGGTTCTGTCCCAGCTGAGGAGCTTTGGGGGGGAAGGGGGTGTTATTGCAGTCCCGGGTGAGGAGCGAGGGGGTGGTTTTCGATTACAATCCCGGACGAGGAGCGGGGGTGGGAGATGGTTGCAGTCCCAGGTGAGGAGCGCCGGGGTGGTGCTGGTGAGTATGCCACCCGCGTCTCCAGCATGACCAGGGAGTAGAGAAGAGAGGAGGGGTAGGATCTGCGGCAGGTAACAGGGAGCTTTCCGTGGCTGCACCTCTCCTCTGACACACTATCGCGGTCTCCGAGCCCCCCTGCAGGGAGGTGGAGGGGCCCCCTTACAGGTGCCTGAGGGGCCCCCTATCCGGTCGGGGCCCTGGTGCAGCTGAACCAGCTGCACCGCAGTAGGTCCGCCCCTGTGTGGGAGGGAGGTCGGTGGAATGGATAGATATTTACATTTATAATACAATGGTTGAGTTGAGAGCAGAATTCATACCACAGACCAATATTGATGGAAAAACACAGGTTAGCATCTGGGAAAGATGAATGAGATTGAGATGAGAGCAGAATTCATACCACAGAGAGAGCAATTTTGATGGAAAAAACACAGGTCAGTATCTGTGTTTACAGCAGTGATGGGGAACCTTTAACCTTAGGATCTTTTACATCACGTGAGGTCCTTTTCTCCAGCCACCAGGTAGATTCCTAGAGACCTAGTGCTTGGGCCAGTGGCCCAATTTTGCTGTCTGGTGGTCCTTTAGATCCTCCTTACAATGTGAGCTCATTTGTGAATGCTGATACTAGTGCCAGTGTCATGATGTACTTTGTGGGCTACGTTGTTACATTCTGCACTCCCATCCTACCGATGAAGACAGCAGCCCAGTTTCTTCTATGTATATAATGCTTATGCTGCAGCCCTACTGTCTCCTATTTGATATGTATGCAGCAGTGTCTCCTCAATGTCTCCTTGTCAGTTTATGTAGACGGCCATACCTTGGTAGGTTTGCAGTTGTGCCGTACTCCTTCCATTTTTGTATGATGATGGATTAAACAGAGCACCGTGAGATATTCAAAGCTTGAATAAAAGCAGTGCAGGACCTCTGGGGTTGGTGGGTTTGCAGTTAAGGTGTATTGCTCCCCACGTGTGGAGCGGTTCCCCAGGGCAACCGGTAAAGTCTATGGTGATGGTAGGGCAATCTGCAGGACTAAGGGTGCAGAATAACGAACAGACACACAGTTTGTAGCCTCCTTTACCTTTACTGAAGTTAGCAGATCCAGACCAGAGCACTGTCCATGGGAGATGTTAGGAATCCGGGTGCCTGAAAGCAAGTTGGGGATCTCCTCACACAGTGAGTTCTGAGGCCTCCTGCTGTGTGTCTCTGTGCTGGTCTGAGCTGCCTGTAGCTAAGCTGTAACCCTCTCTCTCTGTTGCTAAGTCTTAGACCTGTATGGCAGGCAGCTTGAGCTCTTCCTGAGCTCCACTCTCCTGGCACTGGCCCTGAACTCTCTGATGATGCTGTATCCAGGAGACTTGGAATCTCCCACCCTCCGGATTTGGCTGCTGGGCTTGGAATCCCTGACAACCTCGACTCCGGTGTCTGCTGCTGACGCTCTGCACTGGAGTGAGCCAGGTCTCTGGCTCCACTCCCCAGGCCTGCTTCTCTCCTTTCCTCAGACACTCTCCTGTGGGTCCTTTGCACTGGCTAGTCTCTGTCCTAGGAAAAGCCTTACACTGCTCCAGTCCACAGGATGTCTTTACATACTCCTAGGAGCTGAACAGACTAACCCACCTCTGGGCTAGAATTTATAGGGGAGCTACCCTAAACTTGGGTTAGAGCTCCCATTTCTGGTCTGGAGTCAGGAAAAGTGTTGTATGCAGTGTGCTTACCTGGTGTGGATACCCCTTCTTGCTTCCAGGCATGACATCACCTCCCAGGGAGGCAATGACATTGTGGCAACCAGACTCTGTGGTGCCACAGTTTTTCTCCACAACTTTATCTCTAACCTGTCTGGTGTGTTCCTAGGTTTTTATGATGCTGTTTAAGTCACAATGTTCTCAAACAAACCTCTGAGACCTTCACAGAACAGCTGTAGTTATACGGAGAAGAAATTACATTCAGGTGGACTAAATTTACTATTTGGGGACTTCTGGATGCAGTTGGTCACTCAGGATTTTATTTAAGAGAATCAAGCTACAGGGGGACTGAATACAAATGCACATCACAATTTCCAGATTTATATTTTCAAAATGTTTAGAAAACCATGTATTATTTTCATGAATCTTAAAATTAAAATCTGTGGGTGTGACCAATGTGAAAAAGTTAACAGGTTTGAATACTTTTCAATGCACAGTATGTATATTCCATCTATTATAATTGCGAATGGTTTTGCCTTGATCCACTCCGCTGCGAGTCAGCGTGGTCATGGGATACGCCAAGCTGCGAGGCATTGCGAGCAGTTAGGTGACTGCTATGCCCGCACGGCTGGCGAGTCGCTAGCAGCGCGATGGCGGAGCGGCCATTCGAGTCAGAGCTCGCTCTTCTAGATCCCGTGCATGTATCAGCACCAGCTTACATTATAATTGGGAATCTATATATACTAAGTCATGGCTGAAAGTGTAGACACCCTTGATATTGTTCCATGAAATTAAGTATTTCTCCCAGAAAATTTAGTACAATTACATTTGTTTTGTCAGGGGAACTAGCTTTCTACCTTATGGAGAGGAATCTGCCTGCCACCATAAGGAGAGAGATAAGCTGATAAGGAGTCTTATAGCCGCAATGCTCCTCTGGGAATATGCTAATTGTCACTTCAGTGAGGAAGTGGGAAACTCTAATGCCACCCAATAAGGGTAGCAATCCTTAAAGTCATAATCGACTCTTAATTAGAGGCATTAGAATTTCTCATTTCCTCACTGAAGTGACAATTTGCATATGTTTTGTCATGCACATGTCTATTTCCTTTTTTGTATTGGACCAACACAAAGAACAGGAGAAAAAAAGGCAACTTGGATATAATTTCACAAAAATACTGCAAAAACTGTCTATGCAAAATTGTCGACACCTTCAACTTAATATGTGGTTGCATGCCTTTGTAATAATTAACAACAATCAATCGCTTCTTTTAACCATCAACAAGCTTCTTACAACTCTCACCTGGAATTTTGAGCAACTTTTCTTTTTCAAACTGCCCCTGGTCTCATACTTGATATTTTGTTATAGGGTTTCATGTAGGCATTAGGTAGGCATTAGGTAGTTTCACACTGGTGATGTGGTTTGGTTCAAATATGTGCGGTTTTATTAATTTCATAAAACTCTCAGTCATTCAACAACCAAAACAGTCTCTTTGGGGCACAAAGGTATAACAGCAAATAAACAATTATTCAGCAGGCACATATATTTCAATATGAGCTCACCCGAACAGTTTACAGTCAGTTGTCCTGGAGCGAACCTTCCACAAACAAGGGGTATGGTCTATCACTCTCTGGTGTCCCCTTCAACCTTAGCTCACAAGATCTTCCAACACCAAACAGATGTATTCCAAGTCTTTGCTCAGCTCCTGTGAACAGCCTAGGTCCCTCAGCGATTTCCACTCACTGCACTCCACTCAATCTCACTAGTAGACATAGAGCCCCAGGTGAACACAAGACCTGGACTTTAGTCAAAGCTAGACAGGTGCATGCAATCCAACCCTGTACTGCTAGGATTTAACTAACCCAGTCCTACCTGGTTTTGTTACAAAATATACATAGACAAGTGAAAAAGGTGTTTGCCCTTTCCTGATTTCTTGTTCTTTTGCATGTTTGTCCCAGTTAAATGTTTAGATCCCAAATGGACAATTGGTGATTCTCCTGATGAAGGACTGTGGAAGCGCTTAAAGTCACCATTTTCTTCTAATTCGTGGCGTTCTGGCTCGGTTTGTTATCGGCAGTGTGGGATGGATAAGAAGCACCGTACATTTGGGATCATTATTGCAGCCACAGCGATTGCGTGGAGTTTGGTCCAGCCTCAACTGCAACACATGCGTACACCGTTGTTGGTTTCACAACCTTACAAGGTGAGCAGTGATATTAGTTTTCCTTGCTCACTATACCAAAAGGATAAGGCACCATTTGCGCTTTTGTTCCCCCTCTTTTTATAGTTAAATGTTTAGATCACCAAACAAATTTAAATATTAGACAAATATAACACAAGTAAACACAAAATGCAGGTCTTTATCATTAAGGGTAAAATAAATCCAAACCTACAGTGTGAAAAAGTGATTAGCTCCTTAAACCTAATAACTGGTTAGGCCACCCTTAGCAGCAACAACAAGATTATTTCGAGACAGGAACATTTTTTTTTAACACATCCAATTGTGGAATATATTTCTATTCTAAGATCTATTAATTGAAATGTACCATTGCTCATGGCACAACCCCTTTAATAAGAGATTTACCATATTATTATTACCGGATTATAAAATGCACTTTTAGTAACCCCAAATTAAGGGGAAAACAGAGGTCTGTTTTACAATCTGAAACTTGAAAAAAAAAATACCGAGTAGGGGGTTGCAATGGTGGAGCAGAGGTGCCAGAGGTAGGTTTTCAGGGTCCATGGAGGGTGGGCCCAGAGCTGAGGATTTCATACCGTGGTGTTGTGGTGGGACCCCATTTTCCCTGTACCCGCATTTAGTCAGACACTGCAACTGGATGCTACAGGCTTTGAGACTTCCAGAAAATGGCGCTCCACCACTGCAACCCCCTTCGGTAAGCTATGGTGGGTCTAGGATAGGAGGGGGCATGAACCTGAATGGGGGGGGGGTTCTGTACTGGGATGGGTGGCCATGTACGAGGATCAGGGCTATGTACTAGGATGGGGGCCATATCCAGGATGGTGGGCCCTGTACTAGGATGGGGGACCTGTACCAAGATGGGGGATCCTGTACTAGGTTAGAAGGGCTATGTTCAAGGATGGGGGGCCATATCTTTGATAGGGACCATAAACCAGGATGGAGGATATATATACCAGAATGGGGGACATATATACCAGGATAGGGGGCCATATCCAGGATGGGAGCCATGTACAAGGATGGGGTGCCATATCTAGGATAGGGGCCATGTACAAGGATGGGGGGCCATATCCAGGATGGGGGCCATGTACCAGGTTGGGAGCTTTTATACCTGGATGGGGGGCCATGTACCAGGATGTGGGGATATATATACCAGGATGGGGGACATGTATACAGGATAGGAGGCCATATACTCAAGATAGGGATATATATTCCAGGATGAGGGACATATATACCAGGATGGGGGATATATGCAACAGGAAGGAGATATACACCAGGATGGGGGACATATATACTGATTTTAAGACGGACACTGGCATTATAAGATGGACTCCATTTGAGATTAAAAATATTTTTTTTCCTCTTTTCCTTCACCAAATTTGGGGCATGTTTTATAATCCGGTGCGTCTTATAAAGCAACAAATATGGTAATCCTTTACTTATATGTAGAGAATTACTATCAACTGTAGAGGTTAATATTTAGAATGTGGAAATCTTTTATATCCAGCAGAGCATCTGACACACAGAAATCATAAGTCTCGCTGTAATCTGTTCAAGACAGTTATAGGCAATTAAAGTCATGCAGAATTAGTATTGAAATGCATAAGAGTTAGAGAGTTCTGGCAAGGGAAATGCACAATGAAACCTCTAATGGTTTCATCCAAGCTAATTGAGGATTGAACTGCACAGACTAATGTGCACTGAATAATTTGCTATCTTTTGTCATTCTCTGTGATAGATAGCTAAAAAAAGGTTCTTAAAGGTTTTTTTTTGTGTTTTAAGTAAATAAAGCTTTTTCTCTGAATGTGTGTGATGCAACTTTATGCTTCAATATTCCATCAATTTCAGAGTCTCTCCCTAATATCAGTGAATTAAATGCTTGTCTACATTTTTATATACTGTTCACACTCCTTTTTCTAGTACTAACATTGGTCTGAGCTACCTGGGGTGCAGCCGTTTCACTTATATAGTATCCTATTACAGTCCTGTCAACACCTGTACCGCTGTAGGAATCTCGGGTACAGAATCCAGCTTCCAGCGTCTGTTTGTCTCTTGTGCAAGTCTCAGGTTCTGCTCTGTGTTAGGCTGGCTTTACACCACGATGTTTCGAATCCAGGACTGTCCGGTGTGAACTGGACAGCCCCGGATCTGATTTTGCCCCTATTGTATCCCTATGGTGCAGGATGGCAGTTATTTGCCATTTGGTTTGGTGTCTGTCCGGCAGGATCCGACTGTTGTCGTTTTTTGCCCCGAACACAAAATCGGAGCTTGCAGCATTTTTTGTGTCCGGAGCAAAAATCAAACAAAACTGAATCTTCCTGGATCCCCCCGGATATGGGGCAATCCGGTGCCCATAACATGGGAGTCTATGGATGCCAGATTGTGCCTGATCCAGCAGAAAAACGATCTGGTTCCCGGATGCCGGGTGCTGAAAGAGAAGCGGCTCTGAAATACAAGCCATGCTCATTCGCACCTGGACAACACAGCTGAAAGAGCCGCGTCTGAAATTTCAGCACCGAGGCCAGCTCCCCTCCAGCCGCTATGCTGAAATTTCAGCACTGGACAGCGGCAGCCACACGCAGGAATGATTCCGGTACAAAACAGGATCGGAGGGCATATTTGCCCTCTGGTTCTGTTTGTTCAGGGGTGTCAGGCTCTGTTCGGTGCATCCTGCAAAACACCAAGAAGAACCTGACAGTCAAAGCGGTGGTGTGAAGCCGGCCTTAGACTCACACAGAATCTGCTTCTCTGCAACCTTAATTGCAACTCAGACACTGCCCTTTGCTGCAGGTTTAAATATGAATTATAGCAATGGGCCACTTGCAAAAATTGGGCTGGAGGGAGAAATCCATCCCATTACCATCCTACAGATCTCTCCAAAAATGAAAGCCCCAATCGAGTATTTCCTAAAAACTTGGTCAAATAGCTTGACCAATTTAACACTTACTTTTCATTTGTATTGCACTCACAGCAATAGCTATGAATATAACACACTCCAGCAGGTTCAGTGGGTTTGTGTGCAAATTCTAGGGGATACATAGCAACCTTCACAAAAGAATCCTATTACTGCCTTACAGTAGCTTATTTGTACTATGGAAGCACTATGGAATTAATAGTGCTATATAAATGAATAAATATTATTATATTATTATTATTATTGTACAGGTTTTGCTGTATATTCTGTCTTGAGATGTGCAGGGGAATAACTATAGAGGAAGATGTAGTCACCCTATTAATATAGAATGCCCACGTTACTTGATTTTATAACTGGCCCTTGGTAAATGGGGTCATCAGTAACAGGATTTGCACTGGGGAACTTCAAGTTACACCTTGGGTTTGAGCTTCAGATCTTCTGTGTTTATAAGAGACCAATAGATAAGTACAAGAAAAGCAAAGACTTTCTGAATGACTGTCACTGTATCTCAGCACTGAACAGCTGGGTGGTCAACTGCTCGTTCTTCATTTAAACAATGGACATCTGCTCCAGGTAAATTTTACTTACAGATCGCTGGTGAATGCTACATGATATTATTTTTCCCCAAATCATACTTGCCGCGGAGTATTTGAAGTTACAGAGGCACTCAAGCAGATATATGTGATAGGCACTTGGAGTGGCTGAGCATAAAGCAGTTACTATGAGAACACTGTAAACTATCACATAGATCTCTGGAGATCCCTAAATGCAATCAGTGGGAGAAGCTAGATACAAAGCACCGGCGGCAAGATGAATAGTGTTCAGGTGATAGTAATGGACCCTAACTGCTCATAATATCTCCAGAAAGAGCTTCAGGGCTCTCCTGTCTCCTAACACTTGGAAGGGATTTATTTACTCCTTAAAGAAGAATTGAACCCAAGAAATTAAACATTTGTTTGAATGTGTATAAAGTGTTAATATAGAGTATGGTATACTGCAAGATTTAGGAATACATGTTGCACTTCACATCTATTTTATTCTGACTTGTTGAATATCTTATATTTGATATGGGAGGTAAAATTGGCAAAATTAGGGGTATTGATGTCGCTTGGTTATTCCTGCATATGTCACCCTATAAACCTGGGCCACATTGGATTTTTGGCCGGTTTCACATCACGATTTTCGGTCATCCGAGTCTATCCATTTCAAAACGGATACACTCGAATCCGAAATCGGATCCCATGTATCCCTGTGGGGCTCGGATCGAATCGGATGTGTGCCTTTTGTCATCCGATTTTGGCAGCATCCGATCCTGTCCGATTTAAACACGGACACAAAATCGTAGCCTGCTGTGATTTTGTGTCCGAGAATGAAATCAGACACGTCGGATCCGAGCTGATCCGAGCCCCGATGACATGGGAGCCTATGGACATCGGGTCCGAGTTGACCTCGCATCCGATGTCGGCTCCGTGGTCCCTGTCCTCCCTGCTCCTGCCTCCATGCATCTTCCTCCCCTCCACTTCTCTATCCTGTCCCCCGCTATTCTATGCTGTCCCCCGCTATTCTAACCTCTTCCCTGTCTTATTCCCTATCCTTTTCCCTATTCTATTCCCTCTGTTTGTTAAAAAAATAAAAAAAATCCCTTCCTGAGGATACATTACCTTCCGGCGCCTCCAGGGACTGTCACCATCTGTGTAGAAGGGCTGTGGTGATGTCAGAGAGCCGGTCAGCTGATATGTCAGGTGACCGGCTCTGTGACATCATCACAGGTCCTTCAGCCACCAGATGGTGACCGTCGCATGAAGCCGTCAGAAGGTAATGTATCCTCAGGAGGATTTTTTATTTTTTTTTTTTACATACTGGAGAGGGGGAGAACAGGGGGGGAGGATAGAGGAGAGGGAGAGCAGAGATAGAAGAGGGACAGGCAGGGACAGGCAGGGAGAACAGGATCCTCACGGATCCTGCATAGAATTGGATCGGATGGCTATTTGCCATCTGATTGCAGGGATCCATGTGGATCCGTGCCTGTCCGTGGGATCCTCCTTCAAACTCAGATCCCACGGACAGGCGCTAAATCGTAATGTGAAACCGGCCTTGATAGGATCTTGTGAGTTTCATAGGTTTGCATAGGGAAAGTGATCCCAATCCACAATGAAGATGCTATGTGATCAAAATAGTGTCAATGAAGGTGAAGGATTACAGCTAGAGTAAATGAGGGAAGAATGCAGCGATCAGTTGGGCAACTAGAAATAAATTTCGCACATCCGTTTTTTAACATGTACTTGACAAACTGTTACTGGTGTATCAGTGTTTTTCACGGATGCATAATAAAACAAATGACAAAGCTTATCCTATATTTTGTACTGTTAAGTATGTACATCACACAGATGCCATCCTTGTGCCGTACATGTTTTTCATGGAGCCATAGATTTGTACTGGTAAAAATACGGACATGTGACCAGCACTTTATATTATAACTAGAAATAGGCCCGATGCTATCGCATTGGGAGGGCAGTGATGTTACGATGGGGGCGGGCTCTGTTGTGGGTCGAGGAGCAGCTGTCTTTCTCTCCATCCGCCTTCCTCCCCCATGCTGTCTTCTTTTCTCATGTGCACTCTCCCTTCAGCGGTCTTCCCCCTGTGTGCTGTCTCTGTACCCCACTGTACAGTTTTTTCCCCTCATCTACTCTCTTATTTGTGTTGTCCTCCCTGTATGTGGTCTCTCTTCCCTCTATGATGTGTCCTTTGAGCTGTCATACCCCGTGTCAGCTCTTCCATACACCCTATCTCCCTCTGTGCGTGCGCTGTGTCTGCCTCTGTGCGCTTTCTCTCCTTACGTGCATGCTCTCTTCCTCCAAGAGCTCTCTCCTTC
This sequence comes from Allobates femoralis, assembly GCA_033576535.1. NCBI lineage: Eukaryota > Metazoa > Chordata > Amphibia > Anura > Aromobatidae > Allobates > Allobates femoralis. The sequence continues at coordinate 109,681,042 of JARQOC010000008.1, read as the reverse complement.
GGTGATCTGTCCCTCCGTGCACACAATATCTCCTTCCGTGATCCCGCTGTCTGTGTGCACTGTCTCCTTCCGTGTACAGCCCCTCTTGTTGTTGCTTTGTACCTCAGTGTGCGCTCTCTGGCCCTCATGTAGTCTTTCTGCCTCCCCCCGTATTGCTTCTGTCCCCCCTGTAGTCTTTCTGGCTCCACTGTACTGGTTATTGCCCCCCTGTATTGTTTGTGCCCCCGTACTGTTTTTGGCCCTCTGTGCTCTTTCTGCCCTCCTTGTACTGTTTCTGGCCCCCTGTACAATTTTTCTGCTCCCCTGTCCCCCTCCCGTGCTTCCTTTCTGCCCTCTCCCTTGTACTGGTTCTGGCCCCCCATCCTCTCTTTCAGCCCCCCATTCTCTTTCTGCCCCCCCCCTGTCCCCCCATGTGTTCTATTTCTGTTACCCTGTCCCCCCATGCCTTTCTGCCCCCTCCTCTGTACTGTTTCTGCTCCCCCTGTCCTCTCTTTCAGCCCCTCCATTCTCTTTCGGTCCCCCTGTCTCTCCATGTGTTCTCTTTCTGTCCCCCGTCACCCCATGCTCTCTTTCTGCCCCCTCCTCTGTACTGTTTCTGGCCCCCTGTCCTTTTCTTTCAGACCCCCTCTCCCCCATGTGTTCTCTTTCTGCCCCCCTGTCCCCCCATGGGTTCTCTTTCTGGCCCCATGTCCCCCATGTCTTTTCTTTCTGCCCCCCTGGTGTTCTCTTTCTGCCCCCCTGTCCCCCATGTGTTCTCTTTCTGCTCCCCTGCGTTCTCTTTTTGGCCTTCTGTCCCCCCATGCTCTCTTTCAGCCCCCCCACTCTCTTTATGTTCCCTCTTTGCCAGGGTTGCCAGGACGCCGCAAGTGTTAGGAAAGCGGCAGCTCACGATGGCGCATGCACGCCATCGCTTGCACCGCTTCCGGCGTGACGGCGGTAGCGACGGCGCATGCCGGGGGGTTGCTAGGAGGCGTTTGGGCCTTCGCTCCTGGTGTCCACCGCGCATGCGCCGGGGTTGCCAGGACGTCACAAGTGTTAGGAAGGTGGCGGCTTGCAATGGCGCATGCGCGCCATCACTCGCACCTCATTCGGCCGCGGTGCATGCCGGAATATCGGCACAGTGGCCGGATGCCAGAAACTGGCAATTATTATGTAGGATGGCTACGTGTGTTTAATAAGTATAATGGAACACTCAGGAATCTCTTAGGCTGGCTTCACACTTGCGGACCCCTCAGCAGCGTCCTGCGGAGGGGATCCGCAAGCTGACCACAGCCACCGCAAGCCCCTATGTTTATAATGGGAACACACGGTGCTACACTTGACTGCGCATGACCGTGCACTCCCATTCACTGCAATATGTGATTTGTTACGCAGGCGGATGCCTGCACACAAATCACACACTCTCTTCCGCACCAGGAACGCAACATGCGAGCTCCTGGTGCGGACGAGAGTGTGTGATTTGTGCGCAGGCAGATGCCTGCGTACAAATCACATATTGCAGTGAGTGGGAGTGTACGATCATGCGCAGTCAAGTGCAGCACCGTGCGTTCCCATTAGAAACATAGGGGCTTGCGGTGGCTGCGGTCAGCTTGCGGATCCCCTCCACAGGACGCTGCGGAGGGGTCTGCAAGTGTGAAGCCACCCTTAGCTTGAGGCAAACAACTGAACTGACCAAGGTACGGTTATATGGTCTGTATTTTACACGTGATTGAAAACAAACATGAAGTGCAGCAAGTGAGCAAAGTTCATCAAATACACAATAACAAAAAAGTCACTACAAACAGTTCATCCACAATAATGCTGGCAAGCAGGGGCGTAACTACAACAGGTGCAGGGGTTGCAATCGCATCTGGGGCCTGCAGCCTAGGGGGGCCCAAAAGTCCCTTTGGTCTATAGAAAAAGACTAATACTATTAAAGATTTGCAATAATTGGGGGCCCCGTTGGAGCTTTTGCATCGGGGCCCCAGGGCGTGAAGTTACGCCACTGCTGGCAAGGAAAGTCTCTTGGAAGAAGCACTCACTAGGAGAGGCAGTTTAGTAGAAACACAGTCAACACAAAGGAGGCATGGGTTAGGTAAGTCTCTGAAAATCAGTCCCAAAACCAGTGCAGAGCAGTGAGCCTTAAAAAATCCAGTCAGAATACTGCTGCTGCACACTTAATAACAATAAGCTACTAAAATCAGACAGGGATTATATGACTAGGATTGGCAGGCTGAAGCAGACGCTGAAAAAACACAATCAGCAAGTTGCCGGTGAGTCACTGAGAGCAGGAGAGGTTGCTGGAAAGAGCCAAGCCGGACCTTCTGGAGGAGGAGCAATTTTGGAAAGCAAAGAGCCAGGGATTCAAAGCAGAATACACATGAATTGGCTAGAAGGTAAGCTAGGGTTTGTAAAGGCAGGGAAGGAGGATCACATGAAGAGGAGCGAAGCAGCACACACCATTGTGGAAAAGGGATATAATACACAAAAGGTAAACAGAAGATCCAGAGTTCTGACAGTGTGGTATTTGTGAGAAAAATTGATCAAAAACACAAGGGACGCCCGTACCATTTTTTTTTATACATGAAAAATACTGACGTCTGAATGAGGCCTAAAAAATAAACGTGAAATCCTGTCATCGTCTTACTAGTTGTGTTGCCAAGTACGTTGGGTTGAACACAGTGCCGGGACAAGGCATTTTGGTGGCCTAGGCAGGTAAGGCAAACGCCCCCCCCCCCCCGAAATATGTGTAGGAATAAAAATGTCAACATACATGAAGTTACAACATCGTAGGATCAACAGTGTTTATTGCCTCTTCGTGTGGTCTTACATGGTGCGGGTGGGAGGACGGGGGGTTCTCAAAGGCGATGGCCGTTTCACACCGCAAGTGGCGCTTCAACAGGCATATAGTCCACCATATGCCTGTTGACTATATGCCTGTTGAAGCGCCACCCCACAAAGAGTGAATAAACACCGCTGATTGTGTGTTGCAACTTCTTTTCTATAACGCTAAACACAATAGCTGTATATACAATAGAGAATACAGAATAGAGACAGCTGCTACCTGTATACACAATAGAGATGGCTGCGGACCGTATACACAATGGAGACTGCTGCTGGCTATACATACAATAGAGAATACACAATAGAAACTGCTGCTGGCCATACACAATAGAGAATACACAATAGAGACTACTGCTGGCCGTACGCAATAGAGATGGCTGCCAGCCATATAGACAATATCCCAACAGCTTCCCTCCATTCCGACAGCCTCCCTCCTTCCTGATAGCCTCTCTTCATCTTTCCTCCATCCTGACAGCCTCCTTCCTTCCTTCCTCTATCCCGACAGCCTCACTTCATCCTTCCTCCATCCCGACAGCCTCACTTCATCCTTCCTCCATCCCGACAGCCTCACTTCATCCTTCCTCCATACCAACAGCCTCACTTCATCCTTCCTCCATCCTGACAGCCTCCCTACATCCTTCCTCCATCACAATAGCCTCCCTCCTTTCCATCAACGTGCCTCCATCCTAACAGCCTTTCTCCATACTTTCTCCATCCTAACAGCGGTCCTCCATCCTGACAGCCTCCCTCTATCCCAATAGCCTATTCCATCCTGACAGCCTCTCTCCATCCTTCCTCCATACCAACAGCCTCCCTCCATCCTGACTGCATCCCTCCATCCTGACAGCCTCCCTGTCTCCCACAGCCTCCCTGTCTCTATCCCCCACAGCCTCCTTGTCTCTATCCCCACAGCCTCCCTGTCTCTATCCCTACAGCCTCCTTCCCTATATATGGCCCCATATTCTGTACATTGCCCCATCCCTACCCCGGACCACAGCATAACTTACCATTGGGGGGAGCTGTGGATGCGGAGCAGGGGTGCCGGTGCCTGGAGGGCACATCTGCAGGACTGGAGCTGCCTGCGGAGAGTAGCTGTGGGCCTGTGGCAGCTAGCGGTGGGCGCCGCCATGTTCTTTGTGGCCGGCGACCACTAACAGTACAGCCGGTCGGTGGAAGTTGAGACTTCAACAAAATGGCCGCGGCTAATTGGAGACCGCAGCCATTGTGTAGAAGTCTCAACCTCTATTGACCGGCTGTACAGTTAGTGGGCACCAGCCACAAAGAACATGGCAGCGCCCACCGCTCCCTGCCGCAGCTTCTCCCTGCAACTCCAGGGCCCGGCGGCAGTGATTAATGGGTGGGGGGCCCCATCAGGTCACCTGATGACTGCTCTCGGGGTCACGGGCCCGGACTCCGGTCAGGAGGGAATGCGCCCTGCACAAGATGGCGCCCTAGGCCTAGTTTCGCCTAGCTGTCGTCCCGGCCCTGGTTGAACAGTCACCATCTAGAAATAAGTAATCCTAATTACGTGTGTG